>APFE030766929.1:208973-405942 GCA_000404065.3 Pinus taeda | reverse complement strand
CGAAAGTTGCCTCCTCTTGACCACGGGCCTTTGATGACTGGTTTGGATGATCTGGAGGGCACACACACCATGTCCTTGGTTCCACGAACTTGCCCATGTGGCTCTTCTTCCCGGAGGACACCTGGAACATAGCATTTAATAAAACAGCTGCGGAATCCGGGGTTGGCTGCAGAAACCGGGATCAGCTGCGGAAAACCCTGTGTAAACCCTGTGTGAGCTGCGGAAACGCAGCACCTTGAACCAAAATTCTAAACCAAACACAGTCATTAGAATAATTAGAAAACCATGTAAAAAGTCCTAAAATACAACGATTTGAGCAAATTGATGGAGGGAATGAGTGGCAAAATAGGGAAATGAATAGGAAAAAGAGGCTGGGAGGATGTGTAAAGAAGTGTAGGTTTGAGGCTCAACAAAGAGTAGGTAGAAAAGGAATGACAGGATATAGAGGAAGGTGGACAGTCTACTTCACACCACACAGGCAAGCAGGGGTTGTCAGAGTAGGGAAGAGGCGGTGGTGAGGGGCAAAGCACTCCTTTCATCCTAAAGAGAAGTGGACAGGAGCAGACGGGAGGACAGCAGAAGAAACATAAGTCTAATAAGCAGACACATATCGATCTGATGGTGCTGCCAAAGGGCGATCTCGAAGAGATTTGAGACAAGGTGAGGGGCACGACAAAGGAAGCGTTGCAGTAGTTTGAGAAACAATATATGCAGACGTTAGGGAGCATCCAAAAGGATCTGCGTGAGCTACAGATCCATTCTAACAAGATCTAGGTGGGTGTCGGGAAAGTGAGCGAAGCACAAGAGATCCTAACACAGGGAAGTAGTACAGTGGCGGAGCTAGAACGGACTCTGGACCTCAAAATCATTCCATTGCCAGAGGGGTTAGTCTGTGTAGAATCGGATGAGGATCTCACTGTGATCATCACAGTGAAGGATATGGGCCTGAATTTGGTTGTGCTATCGCTCCATACCCTCCATGTGCTACATCAAGGGGTGTCGGATGAGTTTAGTATTAGAGAACTACACACCCTCACTATCGGTAGTGAATTTAAGGTCAACAATGAATAGTTGTTCGCAGAGAAAACTCAGGCACTAGAAGAAAATGAGGAGTTGTAGACATGATGTCAGAGCATAGAAACAATGATCGAGCAAGCCTGCAAGTCAGTACCTGAACTAAACATACCAAATGATGTAGAGGCCTCAACAAAAGTGAGGAAATTGGTTGTTGTAGGACGTGCATCAAAGGAGGAAGTCAGTAGGGTGACATTCAATTTCTAGATGAAAATAGCAGAGCTGTAGTTGAATTTGCAGCCAACGACTCTACCAAAGGTTCGAGAGTAGCACAGAGCAACAATCAAGGAGGGAATGAATACACAGGATACCGCAGTCAATGACTGCTCCTCGATGTTTGATGCAATGATGGAATTATGGATGAATCTACAAGAGGACCCAAACCTACAGAAGCTAAACACAAATGTCTGAGAGACACAACGACAGTATGATGAGGTCCAAGCAACTTCACACACTTTGGAGCCAGCGTAACACCTAGTGAAGTTACAGGAGGGCAAGCTGCTGCTAACACAAGTGGAGGACTTGCAGAGGAAAGAGGCCTTGCTGAAGGCCAAATTGCAGTCGTGGCTAGAGGAAGCTTGTCAGCTTACTCTGTCACTTTAGGAGAATATCGAGGGGTTACAGAAGATGCAGAGGAAAATGTGCCTAGCAATGGAAGGGCCAACAACAGAGAAATTGGTCAAAGAGGTACAGCAGGTAGTGACACAAAGCGTTGTTGAAGTTGCAGTGATGCAGGTTGAGCTAGGTGGTCTTCGCAGCAAGATCGCGGCGCCAGATGAGTGACTCGAGGGCGAGTCCTAATCTCTGTGTTGGGGGCCTATTTAGATAGGGTCCTTAGGGTCAATTTTGGGGTTAGTTAACTTAAATTTTGTATATGTTGTTGTAAAAGGTGTAAAGTCTCCACGATATGTGGATGTGGAGCGTACAGATAGCTAGGTGTCAAATGGGTCTTAGCACCTTGTTTGGATAGATAGTTAAGTCGAATTTGAGACTCACCCATGGTCCATGGACCATAGTATTGTATTGAAAAGTCCATATATTCGATTCATAGTGAGTTTAGAAGGGGATAGTAGATAGAGAAGAATCAAGATAGGAACTGTTTGTGAAAGGGATAAGGCAGGAAGGCTCTGCTTCTTGTACTTAGGTGAGAAGGGGAAGGCTCCTGTAGCTGAGTGCGCATGAGGCCTTGGTAAGTCCACAGCTGAGTGCGTGAACCCCTACAACTAAGTGCACAAGGTAGAAGAGTTTGTAATCTGAAAATTGAAGATCAATAAAGATTGACGTTGGAGAATTACTATGCAATTTTGTTGAATCTGTTTATGTTATATTTTGTCGCTTAATGATATGTTTTATGAAATAATGAATAAATGTTGCGCGAAGTCACTAGATCTGTCTTATTAATGCATAATTTAAGTAGTTATCTTATTTTGTGAAGATAATAGTTAATTCTACTATGTTTTCTGACGAATTGGATAGATTTGCGCGAACTCAGATCTAGGGTTGTTTATCAATGCGTGAAAATAGATAGATCGTCTGGTTAAGGTCTGCAAAAACTTAACATAGACCTTCACGAAGGTCTAGAAGCCATTTTAACTTATTTATAGTGATGAGCCCTATGAATATATTGATATGCACGAAGGCAAATCTAAAGTTGTGCAGACTTAGAAACTACTTATCACATATCCCTGGATGCATAAACTTGGTTCTAGCATCCCCCAATACTGCTTCGGGTGAGACTGCAACCTGCGCTACACAGGTTGTTGCCGAAAGGGCCGAAAGTTAAGGGTTTTGTTGGTTGGCGCGAACAACTCTAAACCTGGGTCAGGCCCCCTTAAGCCAACACATTGACATGGAGATTTTCCTAGATTGACAGTGGTTTCAGCCTTGCCTTACCAATTCCTAGATAACCATGGTGTTATGGGTTTTCCCACTTGTTTTTCTGATTGGTTCTTAGGTTCCCTATGTATGTGGGTTGGAACAAACACTCTAGAAGCCCTGGAATAGCTTGGGTTGAGTTACTAGTTCCTGGAAACTACAAGTTGGGACAAACGCTTTGGAGCCTTGTGGGTTGAGTTACGAGTCCCTAGAATCACAGTTGGAACAAATGCTCTGGAGCCTTGATTTAGCTGTGGGTTGAGTTACTAGTTCCTAGAGCCCTAGATAGCTTGGGTAGATATTGATCTGGTTGATGTTAGTGATTTTTGGACTATATAGGTGAGATCATTATGGTTGTGGGTTGAAGTGGTTTGGCCTTTGGAAGCCCTGGTTAGTTTTTTCTTGGTTTATCCTATGAGATCCCACATTCATGCTCGAAATATTGCATAGGGTTGATTGGCTGAAAGACAGACTTAGTTCAACCCAATCTATGATCAAGTGGTATGTGGAAGTCCCTGATTTGGTTGGCATATTCATATATGAATAAGGGTTATTTTCCGATTATGATATATGAGAATCTGTATTAGTTATCATGTTCACATTGTTGTTGATATACCATGGCTTCTATTTTTGTTATATGATCTATTCTATATATGGCTCTTGTCATGTTTTGATAAAATTTTGAATGGTTGATGAATGCATGGGCTAACAAGTGTTGTTGCAGCTAGTTAGAGAGGGCTTGGAGCCTTTTTGGTGATTTTTGGATGAATTTCAGATCATATGATCAGATATGCATTCATGACATGTAGCTTTCATGTAAATCATATATTTGATGAAATTTCTATCATGTACAAGGCACGTATTAGTTAAGTTCTTGTTCAAGTTTTATATGGTTAGCTTTGTTATCATGTCATTTATGATTCTGGAAAGTTACAGGTAGTTTTGGGTAGTAATCTGCAGGTTAGCCTGGAAAGGTAGCTCAGATCTCAAGACCGTTGGAATTGAACTCAGGAATTTATGTCATAACCACATGGAGGCAAGCCTATGCGTGTAGTTAGGACCTCATAATCGCACTAACGTTGTGTTGTGCATACCATTGGGGAGTTTACCCTCTGAAAAGAGCTCCAGCTTGGGGAATGACCATCTTGGGTGGTTTGCAGGCTCTTGAGTGGTCTGTAGTCCCTAAGGAATGTTTGTAAGTTGTCAATTAGTTGTCCCCACTTCCATAACTAGAAATTGGAGGTTAGATCATGTGATAGTGACACTCGTCTCATGTTTACCTTGCAGAGCTTGTAAAAGTGGGTAAATGTGGGAGGAGTTGTTACAGGAAAACTATTTGATGTGTATCAAATAAATTATGGTAGAAATCCCTATAATTCTCACCTTTAATGTTTGTATATCAACTAAAAAAGTGACTGATTGTCTAACAAATATAGGTTGTACAACCTTGAATTTTAACATAACATTGCTTTATCCTTCACTACCTAAATCTAAACTATAACAAGAATGGCAGGACCTTTTTATTCAAGATCACAATCCCCCCTATGGGCCGATATGGGATGGGCACAAGCCATGGGAACAGAGCAATATGTCGCACCCTCAAGAAAATATGGGCCATAATGTGGCAAACACCTCCCTGCCAAGTCAATTCATGTCAAGATAAAATGAATTTTCATCAAGTGAAAATGTGTTGGAAAGGACACAAGGTTGAAAATTGGAGTAAATGCTTAATGGAGATTATGTGAGGTGGCCATTTATGGCATTAAACATTGCAAGGATCCCAATAGGATGGTTTTTTATGAAGGAAGATTGATATCGATTTTAACATTATTTCTTTCTATCAACAAAAAGGAAATTTGCACTAGAGAACTAGCCCTGAGACTATCAGTGTGTAAGGGAAATTTCTTTTCACATATCTCATGCTTATCTAGAGGAAGGACCGCACCCTCCTAGCCTAGTTCCTCCTTCTTGTATGTGCTCAAACTTGAGTGATTTTAGAATATAAATTTGTGCGAATTTGAGTTTTCTAAGTTTAAGCGAGCTTTCAAAGGTCTTTTTCTATGCTTCTGCCAATGGGGAGACCCACTAGTACCCCAAGGGAACCTCAAATGCTAGCAAAAAAATAAATCATCCATACAACTTGGGTGTTAGTTATCAACTAATATTCAGGTCATTCTGCACCTCACGGGAATAACACGTTGAACACATAATTTGAAGCATATGCAACATCAAGCTACAAGTACTCCATAGTCTTTATGTCTTGTTGATCACTCTGTTTTTAATTGTTTTTATTTGAAAGGGAGTATGTCTGCCTAGGTTCTCCCTTTCCTTGTCCACTCATCATCTATGTTATTCTCCTTTTGGATTTTCCTAGGCTAAGATGGCATTCCTATCACCTACCCCTATATTTGTTTGCCCATGTCCTCGCGTTTTTCTCCTCGTCATAGGTAGAAAGCAATGGACTATCTTGGTCCATTATCCTCTTTCCCACCTACATATTTTATGTAATCCCTACTTGACACCATGCCTCACTAGTGGGCTCACTGCAAGAGGGGTGCAGGTGGTCGGGGAGATTACAACAACACTCAAGCATGCTCTAGAGCTCAATCCACTACTAGAATATGTCACCAACAAACTCCATTAATATCCAACAAGAGTTTCAATATAGATATATATATATATAAACCACTTAGAATTGGAAGTTATGCATATAGTATCAGACTGGGTACCATATCTCTAAAACTCTCACAGTAAACAAAATAAATATTTACACTCCATTGATCTTTATTGGCATAGTAAACACCTATTGGGAAAACTCTTGTTTCAAGAGAAATGACACCCAGTATGAATTACTCCTCCACATGCAATAAATTCATTTGTTTTTTTAGGATATGGATGAGCACATGGAGCATTTGGAGACAACAATATTCTGAGACAAGGAGCCAACTCCCCCTGGTAACCCAAAATGACCAACGACTGCTATCATCCCTTACTATCTACCTTGTGTTTGCATGCTACTAGAAATAATGTCTTATCCAATTTGGCTTTCTTGTTATTTTTTACTTGTTTTAGCAGCTTTCAACTTAGTTGCTATGTAAAGGTTTTGTACTCATGATATCCATACTATAGAGAATGTTCAAGTCATTTTGAAGTCATAGATGCTGACTCACCAATTTTTCCTCTGGTCTGGTTTCCAGAATGGCATGCCAAGGTAATATAGGAGAATGGATATATGTATCTGATGTATATTCTTTGTTAATTAATATAAGGTTTTGAGCTTACAAAAAAAGAAAATAAATCCATTCAAAAACTTAGAAAACTTGTTGAATATCCATTTGAATAGGCTCAAGTTTGACATAATTTTCCGAGACCCTTTGGGAAGCCTAGTCAATTACCAACTTTGACTCACCCAATATTTGCAACTTTTTGACCTCCTTATTAAAACTACTAAGGGAAATTAACTAAGAGAGATAAATTTACCAACAACAAAAAGCACACATAAACCCAATTGTTAGACGTCATTTGTCACATTAGGAAAATGACCATTGGTTGGATCTTTCGCTATCCATAAATGTGTCCCAATGCATTCCCCTAAAAATTTAGAATCCAAATTATCCCAAAGAAAGTGGAATTCCTGGATCCCATGGTACAAAACCTTGTTTTTGGTTTCCCATGCAATTCCCTAGATAGTTTATGCACATTCACAGAGGATTCCATTAGGAATTGTGCATAAGTACACATTGTCTTACACTGTGACCTACGAACATGACTTAAAGCATGTAAAAATAAAAAGAAAATTCTATAAACATTTTTGGTAGCATCTATCCCAACCAACAAGCTTCGAATGGTTTCCTATTCAATCTTGATCCCTCCCATCATGGAGCAACTCCCTCTCTTTGTGGAATACCTATCCCACCATTATTGGATATCATCCCTTTGAAAATGGATCCCAAACTTCCCACTCTTGGCCTACAAAGTTAACCCTCACCTGAGGATTGAGGAGGACTATTGAAAGTAGGCTTATGTTGCAGGAATAAGGTTGGAAGGCTATTCATTGAAGGAGAGGATTGGAGATTGTGGGGAAGGGACTTGCAACATCATGGCTATATGGTTGTAAGGATATTCTACATTTTATTAATATAAAGGCAATTGTTCTTTCTCAATTACATCTTAGTTGATATAATTTGTAAGATTCCTTGATCACCTACATAGATTGTGATTGCATATTGATCATATTATGATACGCGATTGGTTAATTAGTCTATTCATCTATCATGTTATATATTGATGCTTTAATCTTGTGTTTGTTTCTGTCTATGAAGATCTCTTTCAGGACATCATAGGGAAGTTGTGGGGAGTGACGGGAGGATATCTAAAGCATTGAGGAGCGAATGGTCGAAAGCTTTGAATGGGACTTCATCAATCATTTCGTTTAAAAGGTATGTGGTTTTTATCATAGTATTTATTTCATTCCATCATAGTCTAGAGAAAGGTAGCAGTTCGTGGTTATTTTTTACTAGGTTTCTTTGAATTATAAGGAGATTGATCTTGTTTGTAAGAGGGATAACTCCACATGACAAATTGGCGAACATACTAGGGACTCGTCTCACACTCCACTAGTTTTCTTGTTTGACCTTTTGAACCTTTTGTACAAGCCTTCCTTGAGTGTCTGGAAATCTTAAAAACTTGGATTTTGGGTTGGATTTGACTTGTTTTTTTATTTTTTCCAAAGCTCCACATTATGCGCACTTAGGTTTTAGGCATAGTGTGCATGTCTGCGCACCTGTTTTTTTGAAACAGAATGTATACGTATTGGTTTCCTTTAGAAATTGTGCGCATACCTGGAATTTTTTAAAATTTTAGTTTAAACCTCATCCAATCCTAAAATTTTGGTTTTTCCTGTTAATTTACATGTATTTGTACCTTCTTTGAGTGTTGGTTAGTTTGGCTGAGTGTTATGAAAAAAAATTGCTTGTAGTTATCTTTTTTTTGCAAATTAGGGTAAAGTCTCATCTGATGAATGGTCGATCTATCAAAAGAGAGATCTATTGGTCTTGTCTTGTTGACTGTCTATATTTTTTCTTTCGATTAGATCAGGTTTTGAGTCCAATTTTCTCTTTTGCAAAAGTTTGTTTTGTGTGTCAAAATCAATAATTTACAAGATTAGGTATTGTTTGTGAAAAAATACTACTTATGCTTGTTTTGAAATGAAAAGTCATTTTTCTTTCTATTGTTGAAGTGTTCATGAACTATAATTTTAACTACAAGTGAATTCATAGCCTTCAATTAGGGAAAATTCATTTTTAGTGATTATTGGTTTCTTGTTGCATTTTGTGAATTTCTCAGTGATTGTATGAAAAGAGAGATTTCTTGATTTTTTGTGTTATTGGGAAAAGTGAAAGTTTGAAATTATTTTCAATATTGGGTGATTCAAAATTAGATATCTGCATTTTAGGAAAAGGAATATAGTGGGATTTAGGTTTTTGTTTACATTTCAGTTGAAAAAGTGAAAGACTCTTTCCTTACTTCAGATAGATTTTCATTGAAACTAAAAGATTACATTTTCATTTTTTGACTGCATTAGGATTTGTGTTAAGTCATAATTTCTTTAGTTTCACATCCATTACCTTTGAGTAAATAACAACTCTTAAAATCAACGCTAATGAAATCAATCTAAAAATTATTTTTTTTAGGGATCTTTTCCACCTACAGTAGATCAAGTTGTAGGGATTTGGAATAGGGAAGTGAGTTAACTTTCCAAAGCTGCAAACAAACATTAACATCTTGTGATAGGGAAAAAAATCCATTTATTGCAATTTTTCTCTCGGAAGCTCCCCTTACAAAGGAGTCAAGCACGAGATCATATCGGACCCAGTGAAGTGATCGACCCCACTTCATTGGCTATGATAGAGTGATTTACATGTACTAAAAATGGTGTTGAAAGGTACTTGGGAGTCACTTGAAAGTAACCCTGATATTAACCATGTTGAGGAACTTTCAAGGGGATTGAGCTTTGTTACTTTTCCCTTGCATGTACATCTGATTTTTGAATGTCCCCCTAGGTTGAATTGTTTTATGTGGTAACCTTAGTGACCATATTCTTATGGCTTTTACCCAAGGTGACGACATAGGTGAAGTCTCTGTTATACCTGGAATAGACATTGGTTAGACTCACTTGGAAATTTCTGGAGGGTATTCTTCATTCGAGATGGCATAAATGAAGTTTACTTGCACCAAATCATGTACATTAAGTAGGTTGTCAGCGTAGCTCATTCCACCCACTCTATCTACAACCACTTTTCACTTTGATTTCTACGATGTTGGATTTCATCGCCAACTAGTGATCTCGCTGTGAAAATCTTGTTTGCATGGTTTGATATTTTTTAGCGTGTGTTAATTGTTTGTTTTTGCTTTTTAGAGACTTTAGGATTGAATTGTGAATATTTTTTATTTCGTGATAAATTTTCATCATGGCTGAGTCACCAAGGCAGTCATGTAGAATGCAAGTAAACCCCATGAATACACACCTAGTCAATTGTAAAAAATAAAAACTAAAAGGTCAAAGTCATCAAGATCTAAAGCCTCAAAAGAACCCGAAACATTGACAGTTTTACAATCTGAGACTGTAGAAACCAAAGTGAATCCAACGCAAGAAGCATAATCAATATTAGTTCATTCTGGCCCAGAGATTACCGAAGTAGTTCAAACTGAATCATATACTGGTGAAGTTTCAGACACTGAACTAACTGAACCAGAGGTAGAAGAACCTGAGTCTGAAGTTTCTCAACTTGAATCACCTTCGGTTGTTATAGCTCCTACTCCTGAGCCACCTTCACATCGAAGGAGGTTGATAATTACAACTCGATTACCTCTTGGGTTAATTAGCATTGAAGATATTACCACAAAGGAAGAGGTAGAAACACCTCATTCTCCAATTACTCGTAGTGAATCTTTTTACCTAAGAGTTCATTTCTCTCCTTTCCAACCTAACCCTTTGTATTCTATCACTTTGACCTTTTTAGGTCATAATTTGTCACTGCCACACATTCCTTTTTATTCAACGGAAAGAACTATGTCAGAAATTCCTACTAGGAGCCAACCCATTGATTCATCTATGTTTACCAGCTTCCTGGAATCACTATTGTATGGTGGTCCATCAGTTCCTCCTAGATACCAATCACTGACTATGACATTTTAAAGAGCTACTTCTTCTCCTCAACCTTCTACTTGGTAATCTAGTTTATCTACTTCTATAGTTCAGAGCATGACACTAGACCAACAAATTCACATGGTATCTGGTAGCTCAAGTAACCCCAACTGGTGTTTATTACCCGCCTGAGGGGAAACCACCTTATCCTCCTCCTAGAGGACAACCTGTTGTAGTATCTTATGCTATGGTTGGGGGTCAACCTCTTACTGGAACTTATGGTTAGATACCTTAGCTTGGTCTAGGTCAACCTGTTGTAACTCAACCTTTACTTGGTACTCATTACCCTGGGATGCAAACTATTTGGAATCCTGCTTTTACTCAATAGTTTGGTCCAATTTCTCTACAAATATCACTTTATCAACATGTTCAACCTACTAAACAACTTATTCCTCAAATCCATATTCCAAGTATTTTTGTACATGTACAGCAGCCTGTTCATGGGATTTCGCAAACAGTTGTTCAGCAACCTGTCCATGGAATTCCTCAAACACCTATTCAGCAACTGATTCAACAACCTATTCAGAGTGCACTTGAAACACTTGTTCAAACACCTATTTCATAGTTGATTCCATGTTCCCCTCAAACACCTATCCCAGAAGTATCACAAACGACTGTTCCAGTTATCCCTCAAATATTTTTCCCTCAAACTACTCAGGCAATCCCTCAGGTTTATGCTTATCAAACCGTACCTACAGTCGAGTCTATACCAATATTTCTATCAGGAAACCCTCTATAGGAATAGTGAAAACACATTTTTAGGGTCAATCTTTCCAAAGACCACCTTTTCAAGGTCAAGCTTATCAGGTTCCACCTTTTCAAGGACAAGTTTTTCAAAGTCCACCTTTCCAAGGTCAAACTTTCCAAAACCCACCCTTTCAAGGTAAATTTATTCAAAGTCAACTTGTTCAAAGTCATTTTGTTCAAGTTCAACCTTTGCAAGTTCAACCTGTATTAGGGGATATTACTTAGGTCAAATAGGTCAAGCTCAAACTTTCTAGAGTCAACCATACACTCGTCATACTTATCAAGTCCCTGTTCAACCTCAACCTGTTATGGTTCACCCTGGTTTCCTTGATGGAATTCCAATTCCAACTACACAGGATCTTCCAAGATATCTTAGGTATCCTCCTCTAGGGGTTGGTCTTAACCCACAAGGTTATCAAACTTTACCGCAAGACCCTAACCGACAGTTACAGTATATTGCAACCCTAGATTTGCCTGATTTATCTTGGTTAACAAATGATCCCATTTATTATTATCCTTATTGGTCAATGATTCTTACCAAGTTACTGAGTGACATACCCAAATTTGAAGGCAAATTGGGAGAAGAACCATCCAATCATGTGATGGCATATAATCTTTGGTGTGCATTGAATTATTTAATCGACAATTATATCCATCTTCCGCTTTTCCAATGAACTTTAACTGGTTTGGCAGCCAAATGGTACACTGAGTTACCTCACCCTCTTTCCATAACTTTAACTCTCTATCAACATCATTTTTAACCCATTTCCAACTATCGATTCGATATGATACTGGTACCAAACTATTGACTTCTTTAAAACAATCAAAAATGACTCATATTTTCGATCATATACATGAATGGAGACGTAGACATCAGTTAATCAAAGTTTTTGTTCCAGATAAGATTTTAGTTGAATGGTTTACGAAGTCACTTCTTCCCATTATCACCAAGTATGTTTCTAAGGGAGGTGTTGTCACAGGAGAGCAAATAATTTCTGATGCCCAATATTTAGACTTACTCTACACCCAATCTAGCACCTTGTACGAGAAAATCCTAAATTTATCGTGCCCTACAAGTGATCCAATAGTTAATTCTCCTACAGGATCTAATTTCATTATGGTATAATAGGTTCTGTTAGCCAACAATCTAAGGGGGAAAAGAAAAATTATAAAGTACTCACACTTTGGCCATATTAGATTCACCGTTTGAAAGCCTTTCTCTGGAAGCTATTTCCGAAATTAATGTTGTAGAATCATCTACTGGCAAGAGTCAGTCAATCAGAGGTAAAAGTAAGGTGAAAGGTAAATCGAAACAAAATGCTTCTTCGAAAGAGAAACCCGTTAAAATTGAACCTATTGACAAGAAATGAAAACCTCATTATCCTTGCCTTATTTGCAATGAGGATCATTATACGAAGGAATTCCCACATCGACAAAGGTTTTCAAATTCAGTAAAGGCTCTCCAACTCCCGTATTTTAAAGGATCCATTTCCTTCTCAATATAGAAAAATGGTTTCTCATAACACATCTTCCTCTTCCACATCTCAAGATATCATGATGATGTCTTAGCAACAAGTTATGGTAGCTACGAAATCAAAATATTACAGATCTAAGGGCCTTGTTGACAATGGAAATGAGGCTAGTTGAGTTGGTCAAAATTCTAGTTCAATTCCTCCTCCTCCTTCTAAACCATTACGATTGAGAAACTGAATCCTGACATGATGATTCAACCACCTCCCAAAGGTGTGCTTCAGAAATGAGCTTTCAACCCACATGCTATAGTTGCACAAATTACATCAATATTGAAGACCTGGCCATGTCTCTTTCCACAATGTCAGCTCTGGAAGTGCTGCAAACATGCCTGGCACAGCTAAAGATTTTATTGTCAGCCATAGGAGTTGTTGATTCACATGATTCTAATCTAATTATCTTTTATCTTAAGATTCATATCCCAGGACTCCCTCATCAATTAGCATTCCAGATTCTAGTTTTTGTTTAAACTAGGTGAATGTTTCGGACAGTTTTTGACGAAGGAGCTTCTATGTGTATTAAGTCAATTGCTTGTTGCAAATATTTATGTTCTCCAACCATCAATCAGTCGCCTACCACTCTAAAATCCTTTGATGGAAGAGGTTTTTGTCCGTATGGAATCCTAAATGATCTGCCCATAGAGCTAGAGGGTAAAACGGTTGTGATCAAAGTTGAAGTTGTTGATGCTTAGCTCGATTACAACCTTTTTCTTGGTCAAAGTTGGAATCAGCAGTGGTCTCATCACTTTTTCGAATAATACAATTTCCTCACAAACGGAAAATTGTCAAAGTAGACCAGTTGTCTTACTACACTTCAAACCCTAACTCTACAGATAGTATACCTTTTGTCGGAAAAACAAATACTCTTTATGAGGATATTGGTGTTGGTTTACTCAAAGACTCATCACTGATGGGAACCTTTGCGCTCTCTCCACCTAATTTTCCTTCTAATCTTGTCAAGGTTAACATGATTACATCAAGCACTATGGAATCTTTTGATCCATGGATAGTGCCTTTAGAGTCTGAATTAGCCTCCTATGGAAATGAGATGCCTTTGAGCACATTGGAATTGGCTAATTAGGTAGTTCAATCATTTTTCAACCCATAATCTTTTGATATTTATCGAGTGAATACGATCAATGATGATTATTCTCCTTTACCTTGGTTATAACCAGTTTCACTCCCTAATCCTTTCAACTATACATTTCCAACTAACAAAAGTATTATGGAGTTCATGAGTTCAAATGAAATTCCATAGAACAATTATAATCATCGTTCATCTTTTCTACCTAACACTGATAAAATCGAGAATGGTTTCTCAACAATGTTTTCGCCCAAGATAGTAGATAGTCCAGAATCACCCATTTCATTTTTTCAAACTGAGTCCAAAAGGAATTTGGGAAACATATCTACGAAAATTACCATTCATCTCAGCCAAAATGGGAATTATTGAAAATATTCACATAGGCGCCTTATGGTCATTCGAAGAAATTCGAACATATAAGGCGCTATTTCAATAATTTCACGACATTTTTGCCTAGTCTTATGAGGAAATACTAGGAATTGACCCAAGCATTATTGTGCACGAGATTAAGACTTACCCAAATGCAAAACTCATCAGACAATGATTACATCTGGTGCATCCACAAAAATCTGCTACGGTTAAAGTTGAGGTTGAGAAACTTCTCAAAGCAGGTTTCATCTACCTAATTCCCTTGACTGATTGGGTGTCCAATATCGTACCCGTTAACAAGAAATAGGGAATCATTAGAGTATGTGTAGATTACAGGGATATCAATAAAGCATGTTCGAGGACAACTATCTTACTCCCTATATCAATCAAATCATTGACGAATGTGTCGGAAATGAATGTTTTCATTTATGGACAAATTTTCTAGCTACAATCAAATCAACATACTCCCAGTTGATCAACACAAAACCGCATTCATTTTCGCATGGGGGACTTTTTCCTATCAAAAACTCCCATTCGGTTTGAAGAATATCGATGCAAATTTTCAACGGGCTATGTCTTATGCATTTCACGATATCAAGAATATTGTGCAACCTTATTTGGATGACTTTCCATCTCATTCATTGAGACAAGAAGACCATCCAATGCTTTTGGGAGAAATATTTATCAGATGTCGTCATTACAATATTCACTTGAATCCACACAAGTGTGTTTTTTTTTGTACAATTCGGTCAATTGCTAGAATTTTTTGTTTCAAAGGAAGGCATTCATGTCGATTTGTTAAAGGTTGAGGCTATTTTGAATTTGCCTCCTCCTTCCAATCTCCACCAACTCCAAAGTTTGCAAGGGAAAACAAACTTTCTACGTCGATTAATCCAGAACTATGGCGAGTTGACTAAAGGTTTTACTCGACTGTTGAAAAAGGGCATCTCATTCACTTGGGGTGAACTGGCTCAAAAGGCCTTCGATGAACTTAAACATGAGTTGACCAATACACCGTTGTTGCATCCTCCCGATTATGACTGAGGCTGCTTTTTATACTTAACTACATCCGATGTCATTATTGGCATGGTTTTAGTTCAGAAAGATGAATCGAATGAAGAGCATGTGATATATTACTTAAGTAGAAATTTGACCAAAACTGAAGCAAAATATGCACATGTGGAGAAATTGGCCTTTCGTCACTACATTCTATTGCGCAAAACTACTGTTATTTCTTATTGCAACCCCATGGTTTACATTCTTACCAGCCAATTGTTAGGGGGGAATTATTCCAAATGGATAGTCATCCTACAGGAATTTGATTTGGAATTCATTAAATCCAAATCTAAGAAATCGTTATTATTTGTTGAATTATTGTGTGACTTTCCCCGTGCTAAGACAAAAAACGCAATAGAGGATTCTCTTCCAAATGAATCTCTCTTTCTGATCAATACTTTAGATCCCTAGTATGGAGATATCATCATTTATCTTCATACCCAGAAATTTCAGCCAGAACTAAGTCAAATTGATCGTCGTTGTATCTGATATCAATCCCAACAATACAATATTGTTGGCGATACACTTTATCATCGTGATGTTGATTCTATCTTCAGACGATGTTTAAATCATGAGGAAGTTGAAAAGGCATTAAATGACTACCATTTTAGAGCTTGTGGCGGTTATATGTTAGGGTTTCCATTGCTCAAAAGATCCTATGCGTAGGCTATTTCTGGCCTTCTATGCTTAAAGATTGTATAATTGCGGTCCGGAAATGCCATAATTTTCAAATCTATGATCGAAAAATGTGTGCACGCCCATCTCCTTTTCATCCAATCATTGTTGTCAGTCCTTTCGCTAAATGGGGCATCGTTTTCATTACATGTAACCCTCACTCAGTCAGGGGGCATAGGTACATTATCCTTGTGGTATATTATTTTACGAAATGCGCTGAGGTGATGCCTACATATAAGGATGATGGTGAAACAACATCGATTTTCGTGTTCAATCATGTGATTGCAAGGTTCAGAGTTCCACAAGCCATCGTCATGGACCATGGTAGCCATTTCCGAAACTTAACGATGATCGATCTTACCACGAAGCTAGGCCTGCGTCATGACAATTCTACTCCATATTACCCACAGGCCAATGTCCAAGTATAAACCATTAACAAGGTTTTAACCACCATGATTAAATAGATTATCAGGACTCATGATGGAGATTGGCATTTAATGCTTTATCCAGCCTTGTGGTCATAACATACCACAGCAAAAACTTCGATTGGTTTACTTCTTTCCAACTCGTTTACAACATGGAAGCAGTTCTACCGATTGAATGTGAGATATCATCTTTGAAACTAGCAATTGAACTATTACTAGCCACTTCTACCAAGGAAGAACTTTTCCTATATTTAGCACGTATCGATGAGACTCGTTATGATAATGCATTAGCTAGAGATACCCAAAAGAATTGAGTTAAAGCATAGTATGATCAAAATGTCAAACCTCGTTCATATGCAGAGGTTGATTTAGTCTTGGTCTATGATCAAGAGCACGATAAGTTAGGAGCTGGTAAATTCGAGCCCATGTGGCGTGGCCCTTATGTTGTAAAATGTGCACTGGAAAAAGGGAGCTATGAACTAGTTGATTATGACGGAATTCCTTTGGGAAAGCCCATAAATGGTCTTTACCTAAAGAGATATTATGCTTAGATTGTTTGGTGAAAAATTTGTATATTTTGGTACTATAGTTTACGCGTGCCAATTTTTAGCAGCTTTTTACGATTTTCCGCTACTTCTCCTACTTATCTTGCGTTACACTTGATTTCCAGATGTCGACGCTCCCTCAAGATTACATTAGCTTTGTTGATGGCACTAATCGTAGTACTCGGAATTTATATTTCACAGCCTAAGTCATTTATTCGCCCACAAATGAGTTAGTTTCTATTCATGGGATATGCCTTGGTCGAACAACGAATAATATTCCAAAGTATAGCGTAGTGATTGAGCTATTATCTTATGCCATTTCATTTGGCATTCATCGAGTTATCATTAGGTTATATTCACAACTCATAGTATTACATTTGAATGTTGTTTATTTAGTTAGAAGTGCTTCCATGTTAAGGATTTTTTTGTGGGTTCGTCTCTTGGAAAGAGAATTTGATTATATTGAGTATCAACATAATTTGAGAAATTTAAACACATTAACTGATGCATTGGCTAATTATATGTTAAATTGGCACTTGTAAAACATTTGTAAAGAAATAAATGAAATATTTATCCATATATTGTACAAGATAGACTGAAATAGAAGTAGTAGCTTTCATTAGATAAGTGTCTATAAAAAGTGTGGATTTTACAAAAATATCATCCAAAGAGATGAGGCCCCATGGCCTTTATTTTCCGAACATGTTATTACACCATCAAAAAATAAAAGTCTAGCCCTCGAACTA
Source organism: Pinus taeda (assembly GCA_000404065.3). NCBI lineage: Eukaryota > Viridiplantae > Streptophyta > Pinopsida > Pinales > Pinaceae > Pinus > Pinus taeda. The sequence goes on along the minus strand of APFE030766929.1, from coordinate 388,610 downwards.
GTGACCACTCATGATGATGATCATGGTAGCATACAATAGCGTGTGCTACTCATCGTAGCAAATGGATAATAGGTCCAGGAACCTCCACAGTGTGCCTCTGATAGTAGAGAGGCATGTCATATATCCTAACATCTAGAATGTCCAAGGTCAACCTATCAAGGTTGTTCTCTATCTCTGTCAATACCTCCTCCACATCTGAGTTTGGCTCTATGGGAGCCATTGTCTATTCACCACGCTTTTCATATCTGTGTAATCTAGCTGGTCTCACCGGGGCTACATCTGCATGATCATTTCAGACAATTAGTTTTGGAATGCTGAAAAATAACAAAATTTTAAAAGTTTTCAAAAATCAACCAAAGTGTGAAGTTGTACCTATGTTGCCCCACTGCATCCCAGGTGGCAGTGGAATGTCTAGATCGCCTGTGTAATCCATCTGTGCATATGGAAAATCTTCAATCATGATGATTTGATTTTCCAACCACTCAAAGAAGTCAGGATTATATCTGATCGTTGGTCCTTGGCCACCTCTATGGCGTGCCATAAGTGTGACTCATTTCAACATGTGAGGGTCTCGAGGTCCTCCTATATCTATAGCTACCTATGGAGCGAGAAGAGGGATCCTCTCCGGAGCAAATGAGATAACAAATGCATCGTACCCAAAGTTTTTGAGTCTACCTGTTCTAACTCTAGTTAGCTACCCTTTCAAATTGGCAACTACAACCTCGCTCCAGTTGAATATAGTAGGTTGCAAACACTCTATGGCGGTTTGCATCTAAGCATTTGTGAGCAAATGCAAAGTTGAACTACCACATAGCCATGCAAGAGTGAACCCGATAGCTTTCAAAGGAAGTCATGAGATGGTTTTAATGTCAATTCTCCCATCTTTTAGAGCAATTATGTCAGCACAATGTTGTATCAAATAGATGGCATTTGTTTCACCACCTCACCTATGCCCATACAAATTGATTTCCACCCCATGGCATGGAAGGACAATTAAGAAGTAAATGTCATCAGCATCGATGACAAGTCTATGGTCTCCAACTATGAAACATTCTTCTTGAACGTTCCACTTGCCCACCATCCATTCTAGCAAGTCTATTTGGGATTTCATGCCCGGATTGGTGAAAAAATTGTACAAGTCATATTTTTTCAATGCCTATATGGTCTCTGGATGGTTTAGATCAACTATGTCTTCCTCTTCATGTTCGCGCTCTCTTCACTCCATATTTGTAGCTCAAAACCCTGCAAACAAGCATAGGAGATCATTAGGAGAAATCATATAAAAATTTAGCAAGAAATTTGGGTGTTTTTCATATTGTTTTTTGTGCCCTTAGTGCTATGTGCAGCCGACTATGTTAGAAGTTTGTATGTGCACGGTTGCCTTCTTAGATACTGTGCACATTGTGTTTTTATTCTAAAAAAATCGGTCGATGTGCGCAAGCTCGATAAGGGTGACCTATGCACATTGAGGGCGAATTTAATTTTGAAAGCCCTCCCCAAAAAATCCAAATCTATGGTGAAATGATAAATAGATTAAAAAAAAAAATGAAAATTAAGATCTCAGAGAGATGATCTACCTGAAAATATATAGCTCATGTTTTCACCAAACAGTTTTCCTGGAACCTGCCTATGAAGTTTCTGGTGAAAATGACCTCTATCACTCTCAAAAGGTTAAAAACACAAATGGTAAAAACTTTTTTACTTTTTGGGATTTCATAAGTTTTTTAGGCCTATTTAAATATTATTTTTTTCCTATTAATCTTTAAAATCCAAATTTATTATGTTTTTCGCTTTATTTTTTAGTAGAGATAATTATTTCGAGTTTAAGTGTGCAGGTCACAGGCTATTTACGGAAAATGAATCATTTTGGTATTGAGTATATTTTTCTCGTCGAGTACTTGATTATTCGAACTCGTAAAAATAAATGAACAACTATCTATTCAGTATAAGTTCACCCCATTTACAGACTGACTATACTATTTACAAAAAAGGTATATGTTGACTAATCATGATCAATAGAATTCTCTCCTACATTATTTTACCCTTTTTTTGGGCTTCAAAGACTAAATTTACGCAAAAAGGACATTGTGGAGTTTGCTTATGTTTTTCTCCTGAATCCCTAAAAAAAAAAAACCGAGCTTTACTTTCTCCAGGCTCGTTAAAATTTACGTTCAACGAACTAAATGAGTTTTCTTTTCATGTCTTTTCAAACTCCTTAAATATGAAAATGACAATGAGATACCCCTTCACTGGACTCGTGAAATCTAAACAGTGCAAGGCTCGTTAAGCATGATGAGACCGAACCACTCCTTTTTAGGTTTAGATAAAAATACTTCGAAGGACTCATCCGAAGGATGTGCTTACAGGACAAGCATATGTTATCCTTGTCAAGCTTGTAAAAATTAAATAGGTACTTGCCAACTTGCCAGTAATGGTGGGTGAAAGTGGGAAAGAATATTTGATTTGTATTTGTAAAAGACAATATGTCACTCTTGAACATGACACTCCGTCACTTTTTGTGTTTGGGTTGGGAAATCCATTTGTATCCTAATTGACCATACCTCATTGAAAGTCTTCAGTTGGTTTGGGTTTTATTTTTTTGAGTCAAATGTTTCCAAGTCATCATGTTGTGTCTCTAATATGTTTAAGAGAAGTCCAACCTCAGTCAAATTACTTTTCCAGTAATAGCCTTCAATTGCATCGGCCATCCCTGAGTCAGCGCTAGATTACTCCAAATTGTTATTCTTGAAAACTTGACATGAGTTTCGTGTCGTGGACCTTCCTACGACAGGTCACTTATTATCGACTTTAGCTCATTATCTAGGAAGTTTATTTAGAAACATTCAGTACCTTGAAGCCTGCATGCCTTAATGACAGGCTTCTCGCCTTCGATAATAGGTTCTCATCATTGACCTTCGATCGAACGATTCTATTATTGTTTGACATTAGCACATCTAATCGCACTTCATAGATTGTACTTGAATTACCTTGAGAGATATTGTCATTATTGGTGGCTTCTCTTGCACTTGTTAATGGTTCACATCATTGACCAGTGATCAAGTGGTTTCTACCATGTTCCAGTACGAGACATTCACTCGCATGGCTAGATTCGTACTACGAATTGAGAGATGGAGATCAAGACTCTGGATATAGTTTCATCCATCCCGGTTGTGTGGACTTATAAATATTCATGATTGTAAACATAGATCCATTGATGGTTGCGTCCATACTATGTCGTCTATCGACATGGATCTTCAAATGTATTTTCGTACAGATTCTTTGAAACATTTATACTATGAGTATGGGAATGCCTACCTCAATGATGATTATATATTGCATTGTAACATTTGTTTGATTGTTTTAGGTCTCCAACTACAGTGACTAAACCAAACCTTGGCATGATAAATAACTTCACTCATCAAACATATCTTATGACTTTGCACTTTAGGGGGAAATCAGTTACACGTCATTTTGTCGCATTAGGCAAATGACCATCAGTTTGGATCTTTTGTTATCCATAAATGTGTCTCAATGCATTCCTCTACAAAGTTAGAATCCAAATTATCCCAAAGAAAGTGGACTTCCTAGATCCCATGGTACAAAACCTTGTTTTTGGCTTCTTGCGCAATTACCTAGTCAATTTTTGCGCATACACAAAGGATTCCATTAGGAACTGTGCATAAGTACGCATTGTCTTACATTGTGGACTGAGAACATGACTTAACACATGTAAAAATAAAAAATAAAGTCTAGAAGTAGTGTTGTTAGAATCTATCCCAACCAACAAGCTTTCAATAGCTGTTTACTCATCCTTGATCCCTCCCATCATGGAGCAACTCCCTCTCTTTGTGGATTCTCTGTCCCACCATCAGTGGATCTCATCCCTTGGAAAATGGATCCCAAACTTCCCACTCTTGGCCTATAAAGCTAACCTAGTCCTAAGGATTGAGGAGGATTGTTCAAAGTACTCTTATGCTACAGGAATAAGGTTGGAAGTCTGTTCATTCAAGGAGAGGGTTGGAGATTATGGGAAGGGACTTGCAATATCAAGGCTACACAATTGTAAGGCTATTCTTGATTTTATTAATATAAAGGCAATTTTTCTTTCTCAATTACATCTTAGTTGATATAATTTGTAAGATTCCTTGATCACCTACATAGATTGTGATTGCATATTGATCAGTTTATGACACATGATTGGTTTAATTAGTCCATTTATCTCTTATGTCATATAATGGATGCTTTGATCTCGTGTTTGTTTCTGTCTATGCAGATCTCTTTCAGAACATCATGGAGAAGTTGTGGGGAGTGACAGGAGAATCTCTAAAGCGTCGAGGAGTGAATGATTGAAAGATTTGAAGGGGACTTCATCAATCATTTCATTTAAATGGTAAGTGGCCTCTATCATAATATCTGTCTCATTTAATCATAGCCTAGAGAAAGGTAGCAGTTCCTGGTTGTTTGTTACTAGGTTTCTTTGAAGTCTAGGGAGATCACTCTTGTCCGCAAGAGGGATAAGTCCACATAACAATAATGTTTATCATGGAAAATTTTAATCCGGGGAAAAACCAGCCAACAAAATATTTTATTAGTATCCCTTGGCCAAAACCGTCCAACCCAGCCAAGTAAGCCTTCAATGCTCACATCCTTGCCAAATTATAATGGGATATTTCCAAGACTTTTAATGGCTTCATTACATCCAATATATGGGCACAAAACCATGGGAAATCAAAACCATGTGCCCAAATCCACCACTATTTGACTGAGGAACCTTAACTCTTTTACCGAGTCAAGTTTTACCCAATAATCCCCCTTTAAACATTGACTTAGGATTTCCCTTAACCAAATCTAGACAAACTAATGAAGTAAGCCAGCGTCGCTCACTTGCAGGCCCTACCCTCTCAAACAGGTCATACAACCATATGCCCATTTACAGACAATTAAAAAAAAATTACTCCATTGTATTTTATTATTATTATTATTATTATTGTTACTATCTTGGCACTTATGCCACCATCCTCTGGAACACCTGATGTTATCCTCACCCATGTAATGTTGAAATCTCAAGGTCGCCTAAATTGATAATTAGTTCTAATGATTTCTCAACTTATTTTTTCTTATATTCACATTCATTAAGTAATTACATAGAAGAGATCAACAATAAAAATGTCAGTAGGATCATAAAGAGATAGCCAAACAAGAGACACAAATATTTCACCCTGGTAAAACCCACTTGGGGGAAAAACCCAACAACCTTTTTCTTAGAGAAATTATCCAGTTTTAAAAGCGATACATTTGATCTTTCCAATAGGAATAAAGTCAAGTTAACTATTAATAAATACATGGTCAATTCAGAGATATAAGGATGAAATTTGGCCTTTTATTCTACCTCAAAATTTTGGCCTACTACTTTCCACAAAAATTCGGTTCTACTGCCACCACAAAGATTTGGTCCTACTACCACCACAGAGATATGGTCCTGTTGCCATCACAGAGATCCGATCATGCTGCCACCTCAAAGGGTTCCCACACCATGCCACAAATTTTTCCTATATCAAACCTTATATTCATATTTTAATAAGCCTTAAATTCTTCCTTTTATATGAACATAAGTGATATGAAATTCTTGTCTAGAGAAAGGAAGCCAAATTGTTATATATAGTGATTATGGTGTCCCAAGGGGCATGTCCCTTAGGTTGGGCTGACTCCAGCAAGTGGAGCTGACTTGATACTCTAGGAGCCAAAAAAATTAATTTCAAAATTCAAAATTATTTTTTCTTGAAGCCGGCATGAAGAACATATATTTTATCTATCATTTCATATATTTGAAGGACTAAAATATTAATTATAAAGACCGACAATAGATACAAAATTCAACACTCCCTCTTAGCTGGGGAGGTATTCATAATGACTTCATCAAATGTTCTCTTGTTGAAAATTTTCTCTAGTAAAAGGTTGAATGAGCTAGCTGCGTTGATGTGTCTATCCACTAACTATGGAAAACATCCTACATCAGCGTCATGCTCAACAAGTCATCACTTGGAACCATTCACCAATTATCTAAGTCGTCACTTGGAACCATTCACCAATTATCTAAGTCGTCACTTGGAACCATTCACCAATTATCTAAGTTGTCACTTGGAACCTAGTCAACACCTATGGCCTATAATGAAACCCTAAATTATTACCATTTTTGGATGTTAATTGAATGCTAACTCTCTTACTCGATGCTAGAGGCACTCACTCACCCACCTAGGAGATTTCTGGGCCAATCTCCCTAGCCACACTTTGTGGCCCCTAGTCAATACTTTTACTTGTCTATATTTTTACCTAGGGAGAATTTTTGCCTCTTGAGGAAATAACATCAACACTCCCTCTAACTAAGGAAAACATTCTCAACCACTTCGACTTGTCCCTTAAGTATACAAATTTCTCAAGTGTGTCTCTAAATACACAAACTTCTCAAGCTTGTCCCTGAAGTATATAAACTTCTCAAGCTTGTCCCTAAAGTGTATAAACTTCTCAAGCTTGTCCTTGAAGTATACAAACTTAGCCATGGGATAGAGCCTTTGTGAGAATATCAACAACTTGTTAGACTATAGAAATTCATTGGAGCTTCACTAATCCCTTTTGTACCATGTCTCAATACTTCATATAAATGTGCTTTGACCTATCATCATGGTCGTCTCTTGCACCTAATCAAACAATCCTGTGAGTAGTTAGTAAAGCCACACTGCTTTACAACTCGCAAAACTAGTTGCAATACATGCAGCCTTTATAGTCCTGAGTGTGACAGATGTTTAACCAAGGAATCATCATCTTGATGTGCCCTTCCTGCCTTCAACACTCTCTACCCAATCTATCTATATATATATATAGAGAGAGAGAGAGAGAGAAAGAGAGGGAGATTATATATAATTAATAATATATATATATATATTTATATATATAATATATATATGGTGGTTTTACTTCTCAATTTACATCTAATTGTACCATGCAAGTACCATAACACATCTTGTGCCATAACTATTTTTTGGTCACCCTAATTGGATGCTTCCTCTGACACTAAAACAAATCTTGTGGTGGAAATCTTGGATGCACCCAAGATACATTTTAAGATAAATATTCCTTCAATCCTTATCAAACTATGGATTAGCCACAACTCTATAAACTTAAAATAATCACATTGGTTTGAGAGGTAGTGACCTTGCAACATCTTCCTAAATAATAGTATGTAACATCCATACTTGACAATTTGTCCTATTAGCTCAGTTAGTCTTATGATAATATTTCTTGTTCATGTTCATTCCTTCTTAGCTTCATCTTGTGAATGAATGCCCAAAAATTGACTTTAAGTTATGGCCAACCACATGATCAAGTATTTTTTTAGCAATATAGGCTCTCGGCCTGCTCAAACGAATGGAGTTTTGGCCTGTCAATAGTAAGATATCACCTCTAGAAGAGTAATAATTCTCAACATTTCAAATATTAATAATCACACCTAGAATTTATCTTGCTCTTGGCATGTCAATTAAGGAGAAATATTTCCCATAAATGCGATGGGTCTTAGTCTATAAATGCAAGGAATTTCACCTAGAATTTCACTTTGTCAAATAAGGATTATCTCATCCAAGGATATTGACAATATGGGTCTGTTGGATAGAAGAAATCAAGTAGAAGGAATAAGGTGTACTTAGCCTAATCTTGGAGAAATAATTCAACCTCCAATTAGCATTCTTGATCTTCTTGCATATGGCTCAAATGATGTCTTTAGGTTTTCTCTTTGATTACAATAATAATAGGAACATTTAAATGATCTTGAAAGAATCATCATTTGCACCTTCCATCCATTTCTAAGGCATTATTGATTTGAATTTTCAAGAGTTTGAATTCCTTTAGTCTACAACCTAATGTACTCAGTCTTCAAGGGATTTCATCCTTGATCAATCTTCCTAAGGACAATCCTGAGCCTCTCGGGCTGAGGCTTTACCTAAGATATTTTCAGCCCTATCTTATCATGACTTGAGGTCTTTCAATTTCTTATATATGACTTTCGACCTTAGAGACTTGGATTTTCTTTGACCAACAAAATTTCTTAGCTGACTGAGGATTGTACTTAAGAATCTCAACTTTTTTTAAGACTTGGTAAGGCTACTCTTTCACCCAAGATATGATACCATGTTGGTTTTTCAAGCTATTCTAAACTAATAAACACTTATAATGATTTCTCAACTTAATTTTTCTTATATTCACATTCATCATTAAGTAATTACACAGAAGAGCTCATCAATAAAAATCCCAGTATGATCATAAAGAGACATCCAAACAAGAGACACAAATATTTTTCCCTGGGAAAACCCAACAACCTTTTCCTTAGATAAATTATTCAATTCAATAAGAGATACATATGATATTTCAAGTAAGAATAAAAGTCAAACTAACTAGTAATAAAGTCTTGGCCAACCAAGTCAAACTATCTTCCATCCAAGTCAAACTACTCCATAAATAATTTAGTCAGATATGAGATATAAGGATGAAATTTATCCTTTTGTTTTGCCTCAAAATTCCAGCCTACTATCTTCCACATAAATTTGGTCCTGCTGCCACCAGAGAGATTTGTTCCTGCTGTCACCACAGAGATTCAATCTTGTTTCCATCTCAGAAATTCGATCTTATTGCCACCTCAAAGGGTTCCCACATCATGCCACAAATTTGTCCTATATTAAGCCTTAGATTCATCCTTTTATATTAACAAGAGTGGTACAAAATTATTGTCCAAATGAAGGAAATCGAATTGTTATATATAGTTATTAGGGTGTCCCAAGGGGCCCATCCATTAGGTTGGGTTGACTTAAGCAAGTGGAGTTGACTTGATATTTTGGGAGCCAAAAACTTAAATTTCAAAATTTAAAACTCCTTTTTGTTGAAGCTGAAATGGAGATAATGTCTTGTATTTATCATTACATATATTTGAAGGGCTAAAATATTAATTATGAAGACTGGCCGTAGTTACAAAATTCAACATGTACAACCACATTATTTGAATCCACGATAAATCATCTCATTGAAGCATTTGTCAAACACTTTGTATTCATCCTTTGCATAAATTACTTGATCATATGCTTCATTTGGTGCCACTTTATTAGGAAACTATCATGGCACCATCCACCAGGGAGGGAAGAACCTTTACTTTGAGGCCACTTTAAAATGTTTATCAACCATTGTTACCACAAATTCACATAATTATTCTCCACATAGCTTTTGGAACCATAGGTCCTTGATGCAGTCATCATCTATGTGTGTCTCCTCCTTTGAATTTCCCAGCACCACAGTAGTTGTTGATGACTATCCTCACATCCAACAAACTCTTCTTGGCTCCCTACATTAAACCACTTCCCTTGGAGAGTCCAAGTTAATGTGGTTTTCATACCATGTTAAAATTACCAATGGAAATTAACTAAGAGAGATATATTTACCAACCAAGGAAAACACACGTAAACGCAATGTTTATCCTGGAAAACCCTAATTTGGTGAAAAACCAGGCAAAAGAATATTCTATTAGTATCCCTTAGCCAAACCCAACAATGTGAGCCTTCATCACGCACATCTCTGGCACATTATAATGAATTATTCCCAATCCTTTTAAAGGATTCATTACATGCAATCCACGAGCACAAAACCATGGGAAGCCAAAACCATGCGCCCAAAATCACCAACTTTGACTCTTTCACTAAGTCAAGTTTTACCTAACAATTACTATGTGCCAATTTTAAAAAGAACGAAAGGGCTATAAACTTAACCTGGTTGTTAGATCCTCTTTCTGTGGCACACATATAGAACATATAATGAGAATGACTATAAAAAAAACAACTCCAACAATGCACCGATGTGGATAAACCTAATTAGCCCCCATCAAAATACCCCCACTACACCTCACAGTCTAATTCTAGTATGGTGGACACCCCAAAATTATGTCTTAGGATTTTCTTCGAATTCGTTTGAGAGTGACAGAAAAATTCTTGCAATTGTTTTAGAGGAGAGATCAGAATCCCAAAATAAGCACAAGTTTTAGGCTTTCCATATATTATTAACTAGGATGCAAGGAAAACTAGCATAACATCTCACCGACTTGTCTAGAAACCAAGACCTAGAACAATATTCAAGTATTAACTAGCCCATATGTCTTTGGGCCTAAACTCCCTCTGAATGACATTAACAATTTGAGATACATACTTGCACCAATCAAACCACACTTTAGATATACCTCCCAAGTTAATAATTTATCACTGAGAGCTAACCAAGAAGTGACTTTGGCTTTAAGTGAGGCACTAACCTTCTAAATTGTCCTCTGCCACTAAAAATTGTGACCTTTGAAGCCATCCTTGAACCATGATTTGTACCTAATATTAGTTGTGCATTCTCCTAAATGACATCTCATGGACCCACAAAGTGATTTTCATCAATCATCCCTTAATTTGATTAAATTAGGCACTAGTTGTCTAATAAACCAATCCCATTCCACAACATCCTCACCATCTATTGGAGGAGTTAGTCAACTTAATCAACTAGCCTCGTCAAGTCAACATATCTGACTAAGTTTTTGTCTATATTTTAAGTTGATTAACTCCTTGTCAAGGTTGTTGATTGAGTCGGTTAGTTACTATAATTAATGTAAATATCTAGTGCAAAAATAAATATGTAGGTGCTAGACACAATGAATTTGTTGTTGTTTGTTGATATACCAATGTAATATAAGGGTACTTTTGTTGGTTTTGCACTTCTATTATTTATTTTCCTTTTGATCCTTATGTATATTGTATAAGATTGCTTGGTGTACATATTATTGGTAACCAATGCATACTTTTCCCTAGACTACAACATTGGCTCCATTGTTGGTCATTTCTAGACTTGAGTACATCGAATATGCATATTTAAATAACGAGTTTGGAAGAGATATAGGAGTGGTGGTAGAGAAAAATCAATAACTACTTGAAGAATTATGACCGTAGAAACTAACTATCACTGGAAAAAGTGAGGTTGCATTTTTCCACATAAACCCACAAAAAATTCATTGAATTGATCCCATCCAAAAGAAAGAAATACATTGACCAACCATATAATTCATTGACCCAATAGTGATGTGCAGTTAAAGTTAAAATTTACAAACAAAGGACGAAGAAATATGCACAAGTGGGTCGAAAAAATGCTCAATGATTTTTGCGAGGAGAAAGTGATTAAAGAACATACTTCAGTCGATAAAATTAAGGAAATATTCCTTAACGATTTCCACTGAGGTTTTTTCTACATTATACCTATCTTGTTCCACAAATTCCTCCTCGATAAAGGATTTGGGCACATCATTGAGTATAGAGCCCCTTTATATTCATTACCAAATTCCAACCACGCTAAGCACCAATATGATTGGGATAAATTTCATATCACTTATTGTAAAGATACTAAAGAAGCATGGTACTATTTTTTAAGCAAATAAAGTTGTTCTTCAAAGATTCAGTTGTTGACCAAGAGTAAGTCGAGGTCAGTGATGGGGGGGTAGACATTTGTGAGATAAATTAAGGGAAAAAAGTAAACAAAAATGGAATAAAAAAGTCGACCGAAGTTGAGGGTATGACATGAGAGGAAGGCAATCGATTAAAAAAGTACAAGGGTACACTCTTAATGAAGAATGAGAGAGAAAAACCCAATGGCAAATGTGTTGTTTTTCCATGGCACTGGAGAATCTAGGTTAGGGTCTTAGAATCTATGACACTACTGACTCAAATGCCACAACAAAATATTTTACACAGCGAAATATAAACAACAGTAAATCAACACATGCAAAAATACACAACTTTTTAGAATTGTTCAATAACCCAACTTCGTTATATTATCAATCTATAATACAACAGTTTAGTGCTCCAAAACCAGGGATCATAAACCTCATACAATCACTGATACAAGGAATACAAATAGAGTTCGATGTCAACAACTACGACAACCAATCTACCATGAACAAGATACAACTGACACACTGTTTAATATAGTGCACTTCACAGCTCCACTAGTTGTATCTTGAACACATTTGACCTGTCCTTTGGCTCTCGATCAACAAAACACCAATATACAAATATTGATGATCCTGCTCCTTTAGGTCACTGAACACGGCTCCAATATTCCCACTAGATGATCATTAGTCCATCAACAACCAACACATAGTGTCTTATATTGAGTTGTTCACAACTATGTTTGTGAACAACTCTAGATAGCCCATTGTTGCTCTGCATCTCTTAGGGACTTCTCCCCTCTATTGCCTTCATGTGTTGCTCCAATGAGGAAAACTTAGGGCATGGAGAGCTATCCACAATGAGTATCAAATGTCCTTCTCTAACTGTCAACTTAGGGTTGATTCATTAGCCCACTTAGGTTACCACTTCTTCCTTCAAGGGATAAACCACTAGGCCACTTCACTTCACCCTTATTACAGTTGTCAATATACTTATTAATAATTTATTTAGGGTTGTAATGACACCTTACTATTTCCCTCCAACATACCTTCAAGATTTCCTTCGTAAACTATCCAAATTGAACAATTTATCCACTAGAAAAAGCATGAATACAAGAGAATAACCATACCTTGTTTATTAATGTTTTTTTTTCCTTCATCCTTGGGTTCTGTGCCTTCCCTCTACAATATCGACCTTCTAATTAGGGTTGACTATAAATATAGTCACAACCCCTTAAACTTGGCCATCTAAGCTTCCACAACCTGTGGCTTCCTCTCAAACAGACCTTACTTTTTTTTGGTTCCTTATGCAACTTACAACCCTCCTGTTTAGCTCTCGGCCCATCCAAAAGAAACCTACAAGAATGTGGCCTGCAACTAGGGCATGATCTGAAGTTTTAGATCTATTATTTGAGAATAATCACCTTCAAACTAGGAACATAACTACCCTATCTTGGATCCCTTCCTCATTGGTTTCTCCTCCTATATTTGACTTGCAATCACAAGAGATTTCACCTAAAATAGGTCTCAACTACCTCAGAGGTATATCTACCTTTGATGCTTGCTTTTTTTATGACCAAATGAACCTCCAATGCTCCCTTATGTATATGTCTCCTAGGGTTAATGACTAGCCCATCCATGGTGTCTCCTCAAGTCAAGATCGACTAGTTTTCATAGCCATTTAGCCCACATGAAACATACAAAAAATTATATCTTCATTTCTAGACCTCGTCTTTCAGTGCTTGAAGTTTCCCCTTCCTCCTTTAAGGGTGCTCCTCGATTTCCAAGGGTTAAACCATCAAAATTCTTCTTGGTTTCACACCCACAGGCTTGGGTACAAAGCCCACATGTTGGTTTCTTAGCCACAAAGCCCTTTTGTGGTGTGAATTCTTCCACAACCCTAAACCCTAAGGTTTGGATTACCTCCCAAGCTACAAATATCAAAAAAATGTAGCGGTACAAATGATTTACCGACATCCATAAATTTAAATGGAACAAATGATAGGAGATGCATGAGAAAATAAGGCTCTAGTAGTCAAACCAAAAGAAAAATCTAGAGTGGAAATTGAGGATGCATGGGAATCATCTCAAGTTGCCAAGGAGCACCTAGATTGGAGAGGCGTAGACCTGATGACTCCATTAAAAAGTGATAGTCTATAATTCAACCTTAGTCAAATAAGGCATGTAGATAATATGGAAGTAGATGAATTTGGATTAGTGATACCATGATCTCCCATAAAAAATATAACAAGTCTCAGTTTAAGATACTTCCTAAACTGGAGACTATCGTCTCAGAACTGTCCTTTATTTGGTATAGAAAAGATGACCAATGAAATTTAAAGATCGTCTCCTAATAGAAATCCAAACAGTCAAGCAAATTTAGGTAGCTAATGAGGAAAATAATTATAACATACCTCTCCATATTAGAGATCTCACAAACATACCTCCCGGCAGAAATTAGTAATTGTTGAAGAAGACAATTCAAGGCAACTAACCCTTGCATCTTAGGACAAACTAGTTTTTAGAATATTTAGATGAAGTGTGTCAAACATATGATATCCCGCCAACAATTTGAGTGTTGAAGCGAAAGTGAAAAGTGTAGCCCAATAATCGAAAATATACAAAGTTTACTTTCCAAGTAGAAATCAACATGAAAATAGAACAAGTCAAGTCAATACAACTGAGTACTCTAGTCGAACCACCTCCAATTTTAGACAGTTCAATACAAGATCCTCCAAAAAATAAAATATGGGACTAAGTCAAATCCCCCTATATGAGGGCGACAAAGACACTAGAAGGTTCTAGTTTGTGTGTAAAAAATTATAGGATGCCAACGATGAAGCCAAACAAATGGACCAGTTTGTTGGTGCACTTAGAGAAATACTCCTCACTTGGTTTATGAACTTTGAGTATAATCAAGCTATAAATAAGAACAAAATCAAGACAAGTTTCCTTGCATTCCTCAAATATAAAGATTTGAACATGTTACAACCTAGAAATTGAAATAAATCGAACAAGAAATAGGAGAGACGGTCGGTGAATATGATAAAATATTTAAATATTTGCTAAGTTTAATACCATATGTGGTCGACAAAACTCTCTAGTACAATGTTATGTTGTTGGGCTATCACAAATAATCAGAGGGCCCTTAAGAATGGATGAAATCACATCATGTGAAGAAACTTTTAAAAAGGCCCAACACGTTAAAAAAAATGATGACTAGTCGCAAACCTTCTCATCGAGCAACTACAAAAATCTCTCTTGAACCTTAATCTACGATGCAATGAATTGTGGTGCACCAATTTCCACAATGAAGGGCACACCATGGACAGTTTCAAATTTATAAATCATATTGAACAAGCCATTTCACGTGTACAAATGGATATATAATGTGACATTTTTGAAGTTGCATCGAATCATACCATGATGAATGCCAATACAACTTAAAGAATGTGAAACCAAATTGGTGTGAAACATGTGAGGAAGTCACCCACTCTATGCATGAATGTCATCTAAACGGTTGAAATAAGACCAACTTTCATATTGTTTAACATACACAATCATTCACTGGTCGGTTGATCCATCAACCTAATTTGAAGGAGGAAAGATGTAATTGATACCATGGTTGTGGAGGATATCAAGGAAACCAAACTAGTCAATATGGAATCAATGGGACATTTGGACATGACTAAGGTTAAGGTTGAGGTGAAATATATTGTTATACTTGTTGGCAAGAGGGGCACATGGGACTCGATTTTTCATTAAAGGATAGAACAGACTTGCATTTTTGCAACATTTGTGTATTGGGTGATAAGTCTCTAGAGGATTTTCCTAAAATCCTTAAAAAATTAATGAATAAGAGAGCTATGAATTTGCTCCACTCTATCCCAAAACAAGAATTCTTAAATTCCTAAAAATTGAATGTCATCACTAGGTCAAGGGTGAGAGAAGAAGGAAGACTCAAATCACAATAAATGATCCAACCAACAAAAGTCATTGATACAAATCCAAACCTATAAAATATAATGTTCTTATAATAGAAATAGTCGACTTTTTCATAAACGAAACTAAAAATAAAACATTGATAGGAGATAATATCATAGAAACATTTCTAGATTTTCTAAAAGGTGAACTATCAATTGATCGCCTAACTAAGCCCCTTCACACACTTAAATATTATAAAGAAGAATAAAGGCCATCTAAAAACTTACAACACTCATCCAAGAGAACATTTATAATATGATGATCGTCAAGTCGACCTTGAGATAAATGGACATATGATAGTGCAAGTCATTGTTGACGTTGGATCATAGGTAAACATTCTCCTGAGAGGCACCCGGGTAAAGCTTGGAATATCAGGCATGCAAAGGATGACTAATTATCTAAAATTAATATATCATATATTCTTGGAGTTGATGGGCACTCTAAAACATGTTCAAAATTAAATCATGGGCGTCTCGACATTTGTCGATTTTGAATTTATTGACCTAATCAAAGGAATATCAACTTACTCAACCTTGGTCAGATTTCCATGGGGTTGACACATGAAAACCATTATTTCCATCTAAAGAGAAATAATAGAAATATCGTAATCCCATTGCATCCTTGAGAAGGAAAACCATGGATGGAAGCATTAGACGATGACGTTGAAACAAAACCATTATAATAGATTATGCAAGAAGATAAGGACAATGTGGAGCCCGATGTGGTAGGAGAGATTTTTATACTATCCTCCCTCTCCATTGGACAAAATTCAGATACTGAGCTTTACAAATGGCAAATTTTTAACTATGAATCTAAGACCAAGGAATGTTGGACCATCAAAGCAATACCAATTAGGAAAACTTGATCATGCTTCACATTGAAAGAAATGCTAATTATGCATGAAAGAAAAGTAAGACAATCCTCAACACTACTTCCAACTGACCTAGAAAGAGAATTTGGTGCCCCACTAAGATTTAAGGAGTAAAGTTCTCCTTCGACTTACATTGATGAAGTGGCCAAGTCAATATGTAAGCAAGGAAGAGTAAAAGTCTTGTCCAAACTTTCGCTAGATAGGCAACAAGATGGTAGGAAACCTATGGTCCATGACTTCAAACATGGACAATCTCTACAACATATTTTGGGGAGCAATTTGGGGGGAAGAAATTGTCAATAGTAGTTATCATTCCACTATCTAAGATAAGTGATGACCTTGTAGTCCATATTCAACAACACAAATCCAAATGGAAGTGAATTGGCTATAAAGATGAGTGAGTCTTGCCACACGTGTTTTCCAACACTCTTGGCAATCTTCTGAAAAAATGGTATAAAATGAAAGAAGTTTGATGGGAAACACTCTAGTTGAATGAGTTATAGAATAATTTTATTAAATATGTTGAGTTCAATGTTGCTAAAGATGAACTACATGAAGCAACTCACCACGTTAGGAAAATTATCTCAAACAAAATTCATGTTCAAAAAGTTGAAAAAGAGAAAATTAAAGTCCACTACCTGTTAGCTTTGACATGTAATTATGTATCCTGCCAATCATCAGTTAGAAGAGAAGTTGCCTGAATAGACAAGGAAAATATCAAACTCCCAGGACAGAGATTTCGTTGGAAAAGGAACAACGTAAAAATAGATTAGAACAATATTTAAAATATCAAAAGAGTAAGAAGATTGACCTAATAAACCAGATTTCCCACTTGCTTATCAGGAAATGAAGGTTGGAGACCATAGACTCAATGAATGCTTAACTGAAAAATTAAAGAAGTTGACATGATGCCCAATGGCTCAAACTCACATTAGGAAGGTGTTGATAGATTCATCAGTCTCTCAACATTAAAAAGTGTCTATTTTCCACACCAATTAGAATATTGATGAGGCATGTCATACGCAAAGAGGGAATCAAAGTCAACATCGTGAAAATCAAAGTGATCTTTGATTTTAAGCCCCCCATTAATTAGAAGCAAATGAAAACCTTTCTAGGGAACACAAGTTACTACATAAAATTTATTTTACATTACTCCAATATAACCTTTCTAATCAATGAGCTACTAAGAAAAGACGCATAGTACATATGGAGCAAAGAGTTCAACAAATCATTTGAATTATTAAGGAAGAAATTGGTAGAGGCTCCAATTTTGAGATTTTTTTACTGGTCAAAAAAGTTCCATGTACACATCGATGCGTATAACATAGCAATCAAAGTGATTTTAGCATAACCTGACACTAATATAGTCAACCATTTGAACATGTATACCAATAAAAATTTAAATAATATAGAAAGGAATTATTCGACTGCAAATCATGAAGCATTGGCCATGATTTTTTCTTTGTGAAAATTTTGCCATTATATTTTAGCCAACACATTTACATTTTTTACTGACCATTAGGCATTAAAAGACCTTGTTAATAAACCTATACATAAGGGAAGGATATATCAATGCCTATTATTGTTTCAAGGATTTGAATTTGAAATAATAACTTGACTAGAGAAAATACATGTCACGCTAAACCACCTACCCCAACTTGAAACCAGAGAAAAATTGAAAGATATTGACGATGATCTACCTGACGCACACTTGTTTCAATTTGAGGTCGTTCTTGTAGAATTTGTAGAAAGCGTGCAATTTTTACAAGTAGGATAAGCAACTGAAGACTTATCTGAGAAAAATAATAAAGTTTTAGCCATGAAAGCAACCCCCTTTACACTAATTAATGGATAATTATATAAAATGGGAGCATATGAGGTACTTAATTGGTGCACTTTCGAGCATGAAATATGAGGTGTAGTCAAAGAATCCCACAAAGGGCTAGGGCAAAAACATTTTTGTGATATCACCGCATGAAATATCCTTCTAGCAAGATTATAATGGGCTACAATATTTTGAGATTGTTGAACAAAAGTCTAGAAATGTGACAAATGCCAAAGAATAGATAGAACACATTAGAAGAATGAAATGCCACTGTAGCCAATTACTCCTACTCTTCCCTTTAAGGTTTGGGCCATCAATTTTGTTGGACATTTTCCCTCAAAGAGCCAAGAGGACTGGCGCCAAATATATAAGTATTCTAGTTGAATATATAACAAAATGGGTAGAAGTTGAACCTGTAGAGTCATGTACTAATGAATAAGTAGCCAAATTTATCTACCAAAATATTTTAACAAGATTTTGATGCCCCTTAACTCTTATCAGCGTTCGGGTGCACATTGTGTTCATGTTACAATTAAAATGTTGTTGCAAAAATTTAGATTGAACATAGACAGACAATAGCTTATCGCCCACATGAAAATGGTGAGGTTGATTTGTTCAACAAAACATTGCATAAAGGAATCACAAAGATATGTAGAATCAATAGAGATGACCTTGATGACAAAATACCATCCATTCTATGGGCATACATAATTTCTTATAAATGATATATGGACATACCCCATTCAAACTAGTATATGGTCAGGACACCGCAGTTCCACTGCACTTCTTGACAAATACAACAAAGGTTTCAACCATTTTAAAGTTCAACATTGACAAAGATGAGAAAGAACACCTCTACCAACTAAATAGATTGGAACAAGATCAATTTCATGCACTTCATCATTTACAAATGCAAAAACAACAACAACAAGCATGACATCATCGAAGTATTAAAACAAAGAACTTAAAAACAAGAGATCTTGCATTATTTATATGATAGTTGAGTTAAAGGAAATCCTACAAAATCGGAAACTAAATGGTAAGGCCCCTTTATAGTCAAGGATATCCAATGCTCGGGAGAAATCCAACTAAGGACACTTCAATGCCAGTTATTCAAATTTGTCATCAATAATGTCCAATTGGAAGAATATAAAGCATAACATCGATTTTACCACTAGTGAAAACCTCGTTGAAGCGCCAGTGAACATTGTTTACACTGAAATCCACTTTTTGCAGTCAAACTATTTGACCTTTGTACAATAATCTAAAGCTAGTATATTTAGATTAAAATTAAGTTCGAATTTAGTAATAAAAGGTTCAGTTATAAAAGTAAGTACAATAACAAACTACTTTGTAAAAATAAGTGTCATCCAAAGTACGATAACAAGAACAAGAAACCATCATGGACCAAGTTGAGGATCTACAAAGTTTACTAGATAAGAAATCGGAACAAAATTGAAAGCAATGACAGAAATATTATTACTAGGAAAGTCAAAAAGGTCGCTAACAAAGACACCACAAATATTATTAAAAAGATAGTGTCTTCAACTCGACTAAACAAATCATCCAAAATTCTAAGCAAGTTATATAAGTTGAGTCGATAAAATTTCCTGGTCCAACCAGTGCTCCAAACCTGTAGAGAATTTGAAAACTAACAAATCCCCAGAATGGTCAACTCTAATTCTTGGCTTCATGAGTTAACAAGAGGAATAACCACTAATAATTCTAAGGAACTAATCATTGGACAAGTTACTAGCCCATAAATTAAGTGGGCCTATATCATTGGATCATTGTGCCTAAAGCCAGTGTGTTGGGCGTACGTTGTCAAGTTAAATATGTTGGAATACATCACCCAAATATCTAGGATAGAGAAACAACATAGTTGCTCCAACCATGTTGTATATATCATCAAGACAAGATGCATGGAATGCCAAAACTCTAGTGAGGCAATCCATTTTCCTTCATTATTAATTTGACTTCTCATATCACAAGTTACTCCAATCAAGAAGAATGCATTTACAAAAAAAAATTATACCAATAATGAAGAACTTCGGGTACTTTACTAGCAATTGGTCAGCTAGGACAAAGTCCTTAACCCTAGAAGAAATGTTTTGCAGTTGGGTCATCAATTTGTAAAATGTTACTCACATATGGAGAGTCTTGTAGTGAATCCATCAAGCTCTATCAAGAAACTCTCACATCCAGCTTGGTATAGATACAACTCGACTTTGGTACGTCAATTCCAACATTTTCCAACCTAAGGACCTATCACACCAGCCATCAACCTTAGAAATATTTGATGATCTCAGTCAACAAACAAATACTGTCTTCCTAATTCTAAAGCAAGTTCATCAACCGTAAACAATTACAACTTTTCCATTGAATGATGGTGAACTGGACAAAGAAAGGGAGGCCAAACTCTACACAACATCATTTAAGGTCGATTTGTTGGCTCCTATAGAGTTGTCAACTAAGAAGCAAATAGGACAGGTGATATAACTTGCAGTCGAACAACCATAATCACTAAGAATCAAAAGGTAGGAGGTAATAAAGGAAATTACACTATATGACCCCCAATTGCAGAATAAAATGGATTTTATAGCCAGGCAAGTGCTTAAGAAAAAAATACTAAAGGGAAAATCAACTCGTCGACATACAAGAGTAAAATATTTCACGAGGTCATATGTTAGGCCACAAATTTTTGAATTACCTTGCCAAGATAGAGAAATTTTTATAGAGAAAAACAAGTAGAAAATGGTCGAGAAAGAAAAGGAAAGGCAACAGACCCATTAGGAGCTAGGCATGAGTCAATCAATGGTGCTAATAGTAGTAGTTCCAATTACCGCTACAATGGGGTAGACAAGTTAAGTAAAAAAATCCAAGAACAAAACAAACATAGATAATACTTGGCATGATAACAGACTCTCCACCTATTGTTCCGAACACAATAGAGGAAGAAGTTTCTCTTATCTAAAGCCCACTTAAAGAAGAAAATGTGCAAGCTCAAGATATCCCCTCAAAGCACACAGAGTCAATAAATTTGGGCATTGATATAAAGATCAAGGAGGAGCCTCTCAACTAGAATTCACCTAATGACCCACCCTAGGAACAATAGCAAACAACAAATGTATAGTAGAATAGCATCCAATAGTAGTCACAGCAACCAATCTAGTGATAAAGACCCCTATGTTGGCATCAACAAAAAGGGACCACAAAAATACCCAAGAAGACAAATCAAAGAAACCACGGGGTGCCCAACCTAAACTGACCACAACAGTGTAGGATATAGCAAAGGTGTTAAACAATCATATTTTCATAATGCTTTTTAAAGTCTCAAAGGAAGAAAATGTCAGATGGAAGCAATCAAGGAAGGAGTTCATTAGACTACAACTAAAAAAGGAGAAGGAAGAAGCGATGTAGATTCGGTGGATACCTCATCTATGTAGAAAATATAGTTGTATTTCTCAATCCAAGTAGACAATGAATTGAATGTTATGAACCAATTGGTTCATCAACTTATTAATGATAACTTACAAATGAGAGCATAGGTTAAGAAACTCCATAAAAGAAAAACACAAAATTTAGATACCAATTGTTAGAAATTTGTCGCAAAGAGATAAATTATTGTTGATATTTACCGAGATTTACAGAGAGGAATAATAAAATAATCGGCAATAATACACATAAATATTATACACATAGTATTTATTCAGGAAAACCCCAAATCTAGGGAAGAACCAAAACCAATGAGATCTCATTAGTGTTGGTCAAAACCCTGGCCAATCCGGCCAAGTGAGCCTTCACCACTCACCTCCATGCCTACATTACAATGAAGTATTCCCAACCTTTTACAGGCTCCATTACATGCAATACCATGGACCATAATACCATGGGTACACTATACCATGTGCCCAAAACCACTACTATTTAACCAGGTCAACCTTGACTCAAACCCCGAGTCAAATTTACCTAACAACTCCCCCCCTTAAACTTGACTTGGGGTTCCTTGACTAAATCCAGCCAAAACCTACTAAGTGAGACAATCCCGCTCACTCTAGCCCTTACCCCCTTCAAAGTTTTTACCGAGATTTGTTAACCCCGACATCCCCCTATTACCTAGGTCTAACCTAGACTTTACAGGTAATTACCCAGGGATACGCATGCTTAGCAGGTCTTACAGAAGTATGCCCATTTACATGCAAATTAAAAATTTCACTCCATTATAATTTTTATTTTTATTTTACCCTTCTTGTTGTCTTTGTACATATGACATCAATGTCCATATAAAAATAACCCATCTACAGAATTACATGGGTCACCAGCCATTGTAACCACCAGTTATCTAGGCGTTATTTTTAGGTACATGGTTCATCAATTAATTAATCCACGTGCACATATCCTCCTCATCCACTGAATCTCTCATGACCCAATAGTGTGAAACTTTGCTTCACAATCTATGGCTTTTGATCCAGATCTGTAAGCAAAACTCAATTATCTCTCTATCTACCAGGCCAATACAAACCCTTGGCAACAAAAAATGTCCTTCTGAAGCCAACTTAGCTTTGATAACAATTGTTAGAAATCTACCACAAAGAGATAATTATTACTAAGATTTACCGAGATTTACAAAGAGGAATAATAAAATAACCAGAAAAAATACACATAAATATTATACACATAGTATTTATCCAGGAAAACCCCAAATCTGGGGGAAAACCCAACCCAATGAGATCTCATTAGCATTGGCCAAAACCCTGCCCAATCCGTCCAAGTGAGCCTTCACCACTCACCTCCAGGCCTACATTACAATGAAGCATTCCCAGCCTTTTATAGGCTCCATTACATGCAATTCCACAGACCATAATACCATGGGTACACTATACCATGCGCCCAAAACCACTACTATTTAACCAGGTCAACCATGACTCAAACCCTGAGCCAATTTTACCTAACAATTCCCCCTTTAAACTTGACTTGGGGTTCCTTTACTAAATCCAGCCAAAACCTGCTAAGTGAGACAATCCCACTAACTCTAGCCCTTACCCCCTTCAAAGTTTTTACCGAGATTTGTTAACCAGACATCCCCCTATTACCTAGGTCTAACCCAGACTTTACCAGTAATTACCCAGGTGTACGCATGCCTTAGCAAGTCTTACAAAAGTATGCCCATTTCCATGCAAATGAAAATTTTCACTCCATTATAATTTTAAAAAACAAATTACCATTGTTGTTGTCTTTGTACATATGACATCAATGTCCATATAAAAATAACCCATCTACAGAATTACATGGGTCACCAACCGATGTAACCACCAGTTATCTAGGCATTCTTTTCAGGTACTTGGTTCATCAATTAACTAATCCACATGCACATATCCTCCTCGTCCACTAAATCTCTCATGACCCAATAGTGTGAAACTTTGCTTCACAATCTATGGCTTTTGATCCAGATCTGCACACAAAACTCAATTGTCTCTCTATCTACCAGGCCAATACAAACCCTTGACAACAAAAAACGTCCCTCTGAAGCCAACTTAGCTCTGATACCAATTGTTAGAAATTTACTACAGAGAGATAAATTATTACTGAGATTTACCGAGATTTACAAAGAGGAATAATAAAATAACCAGCAAAAATACACATAAATATTATACACATAGTATTTATCCAGGAAAACCCCAAATCTGGGGAAAAATCCAATCCAATGAAATCTCATTAGCATTGGCCAAAACCCTGCCCAATCCGGCCAAGTCAGCCTTCACCACTCACCTCTAGGCCTACATTACAATAAAGTATTCCCAACCTTTTATAGGCTCCATTACATGCAATACCACGAACCATAATACCATGGGTAAACTATACCATGTGCCAAAAACCACTACTATTTAACCAAGTCAACCTTGACTCAAACCTCGAGTCAATTTTACCTAAAAATAGTAGTCACACCAACCAATCTAGTGATAAAGACCCCTATGTCAACATCAACAAAAAGGGACCACAACAAGACCCAAGAAGATAAATCAAAGAAACCATAGGATGCCCAACCTAAACCGGCCACAACAGCGTATGATATAGCAAAGGTGTTAAACAATTATATTTTCATAATGCTTTGTGAAGTCTCAAAGGAAGAAAATTTCAGATGGAAGCAATCAAGGAAGGAGTTCATTAGACTGCAACTCAAAAAGGAGAAGGAAGAAGTGATGTAGATTGGGTGGATGACCTCAGCTATGTAGAAAATATAGTTGGATTTGTCCAGCCAACTAGACAATGAATTGAGTGTTATGAACCAATTGGTTCATCAACTTATTGATGATAACTTACAAATGAGAGCATAGGTTGAGAAACTCCAGAAAAGCAAAACACAAAATTTAGAATAATTATCTTCCATATTGGAGGAGGAGTTTAATTCATTTAAAGAAATAAAGAAAAAGTTGGAAGATACCATGGATAGGGAAGCCACTCTTAATAATGTCCTTAATAATTGGTTGACCTATTTCTTGACCACATGTTATCAATTGAGAATCCAACAAGTACTTCTTAAGGACTTGTTTAACCAACAACAATGTGTTTTTGAACTATAAGCGATATCAGCCCTAGAAAACCAAATCACACAGGAAAGGGATATAGAGACAAAGTCGATACAAGAAGAATGTTAGTGGATAAGGGAAGTGAAGAAACCTCAAATAGAAGTTGTGAATGTTGCCAATTATCTATACATCATTCACATCAAAACATAAAGCAGAGAGCAACAGGGCAATCCTAACTTACTAGCCTTTAAAGAACTCTCCTATCTAAAAAGCTTAAATACTTAGCCGAGATGAAGTCGTTGGAAGTATAGGCATAGTATTCATTTAGGGATTGTTTGATATTTTATCAACATCTTTAGAGGCATACACCAAACATTCCTCAGACAACATTTGGATAAATCCTTCCACCTGCACCTTCACTTCAACCACCTCCTCCACAACCAAAGTACCAATTTTTTGCACATATGATGTTGGAATAGCATTTGGAGAAAGTTTTCCACCTACACCTTCACATTGAAAACCTCCTCCACAACCGAAGTACCATTTTTTTGCAACTACGATGTTGGATTTTGGCCCTCCCTTGCATCCAACACAATCAACCATTCCATAAACAGGAGTCCAAGGATCCAATTGGTCACCTGGAGAGAGAGAAAGAAAGGGGATCCTAATTTTGCACCTAGACACGCCAATGGAGAAAGTGAATGAAGCTCAACAAATAGAATCAATCAACCAGCCAACACCAATCACTTCTTTAGCTTAAGTCGATCCAACACCAGTGCAATCGCACTAATTCTTCCAACGCCCAGCCTATTCTTCTCATTCTTCAATCCTTCTCTACTCCCATTCTAAAATTCTATTTGTAAATGTAATAACTCCATATATTACCTTCTTTCGGACAAAGAAGGCATTGAGGGTCTACCGGCCTTGTCAAGTCAACATAGCTAATTGATTTTTGGTCAATATTGTAAGTTGGTCGCCTCCTTGTTCAGTTGGCTAACTAAGTCAGTTAGTTACTATAATTGTTGTAATTGTATAGTAGTAGCACAAATATGTATGTACTTGACACGATGAAGTTGTTGTTGGTTGTTCATACACCAATATAATATAAGGGCGCTTTTGCTAGTTCTCCACTATTGTTATATCTTTCCCTTTTTCTCATTAAGTATATCACATAAGAAAACTTGGTGTACAAATTGTTGGTAATTGATACATATTTTTCCCTAAAATACAACACCATCTAAACCAATGGATTATGTTGACTTCCACCTGTTCCTGCCTCTAGGCTTAGGAGATTAGAATTTCAATTTACTTAGAGAAAGCATGTTTGCTCAACATATCTCCTGAAGTAGAGAATCAGAAATAATCACCTAAACCAATCTACAGATCTTCACTGATCCTTACACTTTTGCCATCACTTTTGGAAAATGAATATTTTCTTATTGTTAGAGATTGAAGGATGCCATCATGAATGATCTAAACTAAATTTTCATGACAACAATTGGTTGTAAACTTAGGTTATAGGCAGGTTTTGAGGTTATGGATGAAGTAGGAAACAAGGTTGATGATGTGAAGGGTCCCATGTCATCCCAATTCATGCCCACGCTTGCATTAATTCTGTATTCTCAATGTAAGTATGGAAATTCAAGTAGTGGAAAAGAAAATGTATAAAAAAAAGAGAAGGAAAAAAATGTATTTAAAAAATAGAACGTGAGGAGTTATCCTTCAAGTGCTCAATGAGAAAAGATAAAATAGGAGAAGCCAATATGGGAATTTGAAGAGTTGGGGTTGCTTAGCATTCTAGCTACCTCACTAGCTAAGCTAATTTCCCATTTAATCTTGTGCAATAAAGGAAGAGGGGTTATTTAGTTGGAAGGAGAGGAATCAATGCCCAAATTTTCACCTGTGAACACTGAGAATGGACTAGAGAACCTAAGGGTGTTATAGCTTGGTCAAAGCCAATTGAATTATGGCTTTATCATTTGCATTTCCAGAGTAAATATTGTGTCCTGGTGTGATGAATCTCTTAGTATGTTGTGTTATTTGATTTGTATGAGTTATATGGAAGCTAATCTATAGTTAGATTGATATGTTATTTTAATGGGTGAGAATCCATTCTTAGCTATAGTTATGAGGATCTACTTCATAGTTACAATCTTCAGATAAAATGAAGAACACCAATATCTATATATTCCCCATTTTTTATTATAATATGAGGTGGGATATCTATAGTTTCCAATAGCAGGTTGTTGCATTATTCTAGTTAGTTTCAAATTTTATCATGCTTTTGATTGTTGGAGAAAATATACCTGATGAATTAGTGTATCTCTGATGGCAATACATTTTCCTTAGCAATTTCTTGGGTTGATATCTAGGCATGTTGCACCTTGAGAGGTTGTAACCTGCCTCTGTCAACTAATTGAGCCCACACATACATTGTACAGGTTGTTTTTGCTTCCCCAAAGACCATATGTGACCCATACACACCATGGACAATTTTTCCTCCTATGACATAAGGATGTGCCACTTCATGCTAGGTTTGTGACTTATTTAGAAGCTTCCAAATTTGTTCCATGTGGGTGGACTGATACTTCATACCATCAAACCAAGAGTTGGATTTTTTAAAATCACTCCTCTCTTATGCTTTGTCATCCATCATTTTACTTCAATTAATGATATGGATTGGGTGAAGGTTTAGGAATGGTTATCATCTCATAGCATTATCTAATTGATGGATTTAAAATATGGTTATCTTTCATATTATTTAAAACTATTTTATAAACCATGTATTATTTGTTAAATGGTATAAATGCATTAAATAATGGTTAATTGATGCATACATTATTGAGTGAAGTTAAAGGAAATTGGGGTTGAATACGAATTTGATACTCACATTAACCTTAGAGTTGGGTTCACTTCAAAGCCAATTAATGCATGCTAATTTGAGTTGTAATTATGTCCAAACCTTTATTTTAGTACCCAAGGACAAGTGACCAAACATAGATTAACATTTTCTCCTATAGCTCGGTCTTAAAAATACTTACAAGAATTGCAAAATTGTAAAATTTATCAAGGATCCACATTGGTGGATTGAACTAGTTATAAGCCTACCATTTATAGATCATATGGTATAGGAGATCATGTTTGAATTTACTTGGTGAGACATGTTTGGTAAACACCCATAGTGACTATAGGAGAAGTGGACGAGAAATTTTACCAGACCTTAAAGAAGCAAGGGATGAATAACGATAAGGGATCGTCATGGAGAATTTGAAGAAGAAGATCACAAAGTTAGATTACATCAGTTAGAATAAAGCATTGCCACGCTAACAATAATGGTAGCACAACTACTAATAGAAAAGTGTGTGAAAGCACCCCTAACCATAAACTAAATATGGATACCACAAGGCTAACCTAGAAAGTATTGAGAAAACAAAAGTTAGAGCTTAAGAGCAAGATAGAGGTGGGAGATTGAAACTATAGAAAACTGTCAGTGCCTTTATTTATAGAGGTATAGGTAGACATTAAAATTATTGTATGAGAAGTTGATGCCATCGAAATAAACTAGTGGCTGCATCAAATAGAGATGTAATTTAGTGTACATGAAGTCACTGAGAAATTGAGGATTGCATCTACAAGAGGCTATGGTTTGGCATGATAAGATAGTGTAGTGGGTTGAGCACTAGAAAATGATCCAGTGATGGCCGGCAAGAAGGTGTTCAAAGACATGTTCAAAGCTAAATTTTACCTATTTTGATATGAGCACTATTAGATTGCACGACACTTTTTTAGGCAAAGACAAGCATAATCAATTCAAGAGCTCGACATAGAGTTAGAAAGAGATCTATATAGTTGGGTGTCTCTCTCAAAATTCCAACTATGTTATAAATTATTTGGGACCATTGTTTCCTCAATATTGATGAAAATTGATGTTCAAGCCTAATACAATTAATGAATGACTTGTTCGAGCATAACACCTTGAAGGAGACAAAGCGAAAGCAATAGTTTAGCATGCACAAGCAAAAAAAACCACAACAACAGCAAAGAAAAGGGAAGAATAAGAAGTGGATCGATAAGGAGATTACAAAAAACAAAAAAACAAAACAAAACAAAAACCCAACAAAAAAAAAAACAAAAAAATCCTTCCATCAAGCATCAGAAAAATGAACATAAGAAGTGCACCTTGAGAAGTGCCCCCAGGCATTTTCAAAATGGAAAGAAGAAGAAGGAATTCATAATTGTAGATGTTCGGGAAAGTGTGGATAGTGTCTCAGACATGGAAGGGGAGTTTATTTGTACTACTTTTTAGAAGGAAGTAACACTGATTGGTTGTAGTCACAAAGAAGAGAAGGATATGATAGAGTTGTTCTACATCAAGATCCACATGAAATAGAGCAAGGCAGATTGCTTGTTTGATCCTAGTTCACAATGCAATTTGATCTATGGGCAAGTGGTTGTGAATATTAGTTTATAAAATCATGACCATCCATAGTGATACTCCTCAAGCTCGGTAAGACAGATGTATAATTAAGAATAGGCAAACAATACATATTCAAGTTTATTGGTGGGGTTTAAAAATGTAGCAAGAATGCTACCTCTCTTGAGCTTTCTACTTTGATTTTCAACCCAGGTTCACACAAACTATGAGATGTTATGTGTTATATGTGCAAGACACATTCTTCTTTCTTCCCTTATGAACTTATCTATGCTTAGGATTTTACATGATGATGGATTAAATGACACCCCAAATCTTACTCTGCAAGCTCAACAAGGGGGTTGGATATTCAATGAAAACAACTATTAAATGTTGAACACTGAAAATTAACTAAGATATTGATCACATTAAATTAAAGCAGTGCTTCGAAATTAAATCATGCTCTAACTATCGCCATTCAACTAACTTTCAAAGAAGAAAACCATTATTATATAAATTGTTATAAAAACCATAATACTAAGCTAAGTTGCGACCAACATGAAATCAAAACTTGAGGCAAATCAAACCTTATCTACTTCCTAATCCATTTAAGAGCATCAATTCCTCATGTCAACATCATACCATGAAAGAAACATGCATTGTTGATTGAAAACTATGAAAAGATTACAAATTTGCATTATTCTATAGGAACAACTGTAGACATATAGGAAGTTCTAGAATCTTATAGAAAATTTGCACAGGAAATCAAATTATGTTGAGAAAGTGGGAAAAATTCCCTTTAGATTATGGAAAATATTCAAATCACTTGAAATATAGATGGAAAAACATATATATTATAAAGAAAGATGGTTGTGTCGTTAAACTTCTCTTCTATAGGACACACGTAGAGCCACTATTGTCTATTTTTTGCAAAATAAAATGAGAAAAATGACAACTAGAATGGAAATATGAACAACCTAAAATACAAAAGGTTTGTTAGGGCTCTTGTGAGTGGGCCCTCCCCAAGGTGCTTAGAGGTCTGAGTTAATCAACATTAACTAACTAGGTAAAATACTTTTTCATTGAACCGGTAATACAAAGTACATAAGCCAACTGAAATTAAACTAACTTGAAATCTTCAAAGTTGTCAAGAGAAACTAATATCGAGTTCTAATTGTCGAGGCTAGCCTCAAACTTCTTCTTATACACATAGGCATGGAAATTTCCCCTTGATAGGTGGAATAGTTCCCACCAAAATTCGAAGATTACAGTTCCTAGGTTATAGGATCAGTAATTAAGCTTCAAGTTGGTTGAGTTTTCTTCAAGTGGGTTTAAATGTCCTTGGATTGAGTGCCAGCTTTAGGATGAACAAGGTCTATGAATTTTATCCATGTCGTTGGTCAAAATTTCCTTCATAAGATCCTACCATATCAATGGACAAAAAGGTTAAGTAAACTAGAGATATGACTAACCCTTTCAAGACAATCTACTTTACTCATGATAATCATGCAAAAAATTATAATGTACATCAAAAGAGGGTAAAAATATGTATAATTAGGAAAAAAACAATACATTATTGATGGGTTCACAGGACATTTATTGTGAGGTCCCATCATTTGCCATCAACTAGAACTTTTTGGATGAATTGGTAGCAGATGTAGTTCCATTGGACATATGTGAAGTCATCTTGGGAAGCACATACTTGTACATAAGAGATGTCATCTTTAAGAGGAAAGCAAACCAACACAGGTTTTTAAAACATGGGAAGACATGTTCTATAAAAGAACACAAGGAAAAAGCCAAAATCTCTTTTATTATCACTCATTAGGCTAGGAGAATCATCGACAACACAAATAACTTTGTCTTGTTTTATTTGGGGGAAGGAAAGTAGCAAGGAGGAGGTGATGAGATAGATATGAAGGCTTCCTTTGAAATATTTAATAGCAAGAAACACTAGTAGCTAAACAATTAATCGGAGCCTACAAAGAGGTGTTCAAATAACCTCTCAGGTTAGCACCCAAGTGAGATTTTGAGCATGAGATCCAGTTGTTTCCAAAGTCAAGGTTTTCAAACAATATGGAATTATGTATGTTGTTCTTCATTTAATTAGATGAAGTGAGGAAGAAATTGCATTAGTTGTATAAATTGGGAGTCATTAGGCATGCATTAGGCCTAGTATGTCCTCATGGTTTCACTCACCATCATAGTGTCAAAGAAGAACAATACTTGGAGTATGTGCACTGAATATAACTCCCTAAACAATGTCACCACTAATAATATATATTTCCAAGGACTGATGACTTGTTTGATCAATTTCAACAAAGCCATCTTCTTCACCAAATTAGACCATGAATCAAGTAAATGAGAATCAAAGCATAAGATGTGTGGAATACAACGTTCAATATGAGACAAGGTTTGCATGAATGGTTAGTAATACATTTTGCTTTATGTAATGCACTTGAAACTTTCATGAGATTGATGTGATGTACTACATCCTTTTTTTACTCATTTGTAATAATATACTTGGATGTAATATTAATCTTCTATAACACTTGGTAAGAGCACATCTAACACGTGACATAGGTACTAGAGACATAAAAGAAGAATCAATTGATTACAAATATGAAAAAACATGAGTTTGGGAGTGAGTCCTTGATTTATCCTAGATGCATGATCAACAGAAGATATTTTAGGTTGGATATAGACAAGATCATAACCATTAGCTAATGGTATGTTCACTTCAACTTGATAGAGGTCAAAAGTTTTATGGGAGTAGATCAATACTCAAGGATGTTCATCAACCATTTTGGCAATAGAAACACCATTACATGCCATTAACACTAAGGGAGAGTGATTCCATTGGGTTAAAGCACAATAATGAGAATTCGAAGACCTAAAGAGGAAGCTCAACAATGCTCTAATCCTAGCCATACTTATTTTACAATGATCATTTGAACTAGAGATTGACATTAATGGATATGCATTAGGGATAATGCTTATGTAAGGAGGAAGATAGGCATGTTATCATTAAGATTTGCTTCAGGGAGCAATACTTGACCACATAACATATGATGAAGAGTTTTATGTGACTGTGCAAATAGTGAAGAAGTGGAAGCACTACCTCATACACATTGATCATTAACCCCTATAGTACCTGTAAAGTCAAAGTAATATGCAACAAGCAACACATTACAGGTGGTTGGTATTCTTGCAAGAAAACTTCATCCAAATTGGATCATTATATTATATGTCCTCCATCTTGATGCTTTCAGAGGGGGAGATACCATCATACACATTGATTATCAACCCCTGCAGTACCTGTAAAGTCAAAAGTAATATGCAACAAGAAGCACATTACAAGTGGTTGGTATTCTTGCAAGAACACTTCATCCAAATTGGATCATTATATTAAATGTCATCCATCTCGATGCTTTTAGAGTGGAAAAAGTGGAGGAATAAATTCACAATGGTATTTTTACCTATATATCTCAATTTGGAAAAATGGGGTTTGAAACCTTACATAAATAGTTTAAGGCTCAAATGGTCTGTTATGGGGGGTAATACTTTGTTTCTTAATTGTAGAACCCCTTAGCATTATTATACACGTAGATACCTTTCCAATGGTGCAAGAATCACCTCAACTAGAGTTTGTATGCAAAATTTACGCCACTCGGAAGTTGATCGTCATGTTTTCATCACCATGATTTGATAGGATTAGCCCCCATTATTCATGGAAAAAGGGGTATTCACATGATCATGTTGAATAATTCTTTAAAAGAGTCAACCTTGTAATTCTATTAAAGAGTTGAAGATATCAAACTTAACCACTTGTAGTCTACTAGGTTGCATTGAAAACAAACCACTAAGAAGAAAAGGGATTCCATTCTATTTGAGTGCATTTTGTTCCATAGATGAGAAAAGCAGCTGAGAGTGGATAGGGTGAGAAAATACAAAGAATATTTGTGCATTGTAATAGTCCATAGGCCACAAGCCTCGCTACTTGCATCCATTTCCATTCAAAGAAAGAGAGAGTAGAGCAACCTCACCTTCCTATTGGGTTTTATCCCAAATGGGTTTCCTGTGTCATACCTTATGCTATTGTGGTTTGTGAGTGATTGTTCTATTTGTTATCTATTTTTTGCAAAATTATAATTTGTAGGCATATACAATGAAAAATAATTAATATATACATAAATATAAGGATAAATTAACCCTCATAGTGCACATTTCAGGTTTCTAATTTTAGTAGACATGTCATGACAAATTATCTAGTGGAATATCCACAGTAGTTTATATAACATATTGGTATAAGAGTAGGATTCTTTGGGTGTATTGTGGGGATTTACAGGTGATCCAGATTAGCTAAGCCAAAATTCATAAAACACTAGCCATGGGACGAATCTGTTAAGATCCCGCAGAAGAGAGTCTTCTACAACTAGAAGCACAATTCAAAAATATAAACCATAACGTGATCCTCCTCATGGTTGCACATACCAATAATCTTGAGATATCTAAAGATATTGGAGGTTCTAACGTGGAGGTTGGATCAAAGGGGAAATCAACAAATCGAGAAGAACGAAAGAGGGGATCTAAGAAAGAACTCGAAAGGGAACACCCCGGTTTGAGTATTGTGAACCATTCACAATCCTCATTCAAGAAGGAAGCGAACATCAATATCAAGCCATATGAAGGTTAGATTGACACTCTAAAGTTACATCACTGGTTGCAATAGTTAGAAGCTTATTTTAGTGTTCATCATATAGAGGAAGAACAAAATATTTCATTTGCTTGGTTAAAATTAGAGGGTCGTGCCCTGACTTGGTGGAAAGCCACACATAGACCTTAAGGTTGGAGAGACATCCTCAAGTTTCTAAGTGGAAGGATATCAAAACCCTCAAAAAATAATAAGTTTACCCTATTAGATATGTAGAGGACTAATGGATTTAGTTGCATTACTTCAAGCAGAAGTAAGGGTAGAGTGTAAAAGACTACAACGCAAAATTTAGAAATATGACAATATTGTTGGGTATCTCCCCAAAGAACTTAGACATACTCCTCAAGTATTTGGGGGGTCTAAATGATTTACTATTTTTAAGAGAAAATCAGTATGTGGAAGAGTTAGTGACGACAAGATCATCCCTGGAGGGGTGTACTAAGGAACAATAATAGCAACTAGAAGAGTTTCTACCAACATACAAGGGTGTGTTCCATGAGCCTAAATGGATACCACACAAGAGGGAGGTCAAGAACTAGATCAAGTTCTTGTTAGACTCCTTGTTGCCAAACATTGGGCTATATAAGCGATCCATTATAGATGCAAGTGAGGAGAGGAAGTAGTTGCAGTAGCCACTAAAACAGGGTGACATCAACCAAGTACCTCACCATGTGGATTTCCCAACATCATCATGCCAAAGAAGGATTGGGCATGGCTTACGTGAATTGATTACAAGGCATTAAAAAAATACGCTAAAGAATAGTTACCCCAAACCCTGGATAAATGATCAATTGGATTAGTTGCAACAAGCCAAATCCTTCACCAAGCTATATTTTAAGTTAGGATATCACAAGGTTTGAGTTAGATATGAATATATATGGAAGAGCACCTTCAAACTATTCAAGGTTTGCATGAGTGGTTAATCATGTCATTTGGCCCATGCAATGTGCCATCTACGTTTATGAGGGTAATGAATAATATGCTTCCCTTTTACAAATTCATTTGTTATTGTTTATTTCGAAAATATATTGGTATGTAATGCTACATAGGAGAATCACATCTTAGATGTTAAATACATTAAAGAAGCTCAAACTACTAGAAAAACTCAATAAGTGTGACTCTCCACAACAGTCTTTAGTGTATATGGGGCATGTGATAGTTGGAGGAGATTTGAAGATAGATCTTGCCAAGGTGGAAGACATCATGAAGTGGCTAGTGGTTACTAATATTTTTGAGTTAAGGAGTTTTGTCGGTACAACATTGTACCTAAGGAAATTCATAGCCTCATTTTCAATGATAACAATACGAATCCACTCCATAACAATGAGTGGAAATAGTTTCTAGTGGGGAAAGGGTCAGCAAAGGGACTTTGAGCAGTTAAAGAAGAAGAGAAATAATGCAATAATCAGGTGCTCAAAAAATAGCTCAAAATTCAAACTTGACGGATCGGTGCGGAACCTAGATGACCACGTAGTGCTCGCCATCCTGAATCTGGCGCAACTTGTTTCGCACAAAATGAACTCCGTATGCTCCTAGAAACATGTTCTGTTCGCTTTCCCAAATAGGCGAATTTTTAAAAAAAAATTGACAACCCAGCCTGTATTCCTAACATGGCATTGACTGGGTAGATGTATGTGGCATTTTGACTTGGTCAACATTTTTCAGCAAATCACAATGTGCCAAGTAGCACGTTCCTATGGGTGCAATTTGGCGTAATTGTATTGGGTGGTTGATGGCCAACCATGGGCTGAAACATGGCCCAGCTAGAGGCCACCACGTGGTAGCCCAAGATTCCACCAAAATTATGTACAAAGTTCGAGCGGAGGTAATGGGGGTCAAACCCTCTACCTCACACAGCAGGTCAAATGCCTCCACCATTACACCATGCACGTTGTTTCTTAACCATATAGTCGACGGGTTTTATTTGAATGTTAATGCATGCCAGTTTGGGGGTAGGGCCAGCCCACATGGGTCGGCCCTTGGTTACACCATCGCACACGACCACCGACGGAGAGAGGAGCGGGGGGCCTGGCTGGTGAGGGACGGTCATTGGCCTTAGCCCCGGGCACGTGGCCCCACACATAACCCTATTTTTCTTAAAACAGATGTTAGTGGACATTTAAAGTGTCCAACAATTTCACCCGATTTCCAGTGAAATTGTCGCTCCGTTAGCACGTTTTGGGGCGAAATTGTAGGATGGTGCCATATTGTGGGGAATTTGCGGTGCGATTAGTAGAAGATTTGAAAATGCCAT
This sequence comes from Pinus taeda, assembly GCA_000404065.3. Classification (NCBI taxonomy): domain Eukaryota; kingdom Viridiplantae; phylum Streptophyta; class Pinopsida; order Pinales; family Pinaceae; genus Pinus; species Pinus taeda. The sequence goes on along the minus strand of APFE030766929.1, from coordinate 352,521 downwards.
AACTTCTTCAGTTTTTTACCAAATCAGGAGCAGAAAGAAGCTACATAGGCATTTTCAGGCGTTCTCGAGCCATTGGAATAGGTTTCAGAGCTTTCTAAACATTCTAAACTGATGTATTCACACTTTTGAGAATAATAGAGAGGGACAAGCCATTAGAAGTTGGACCAAGGAGACGTAGCCCAGGAGGGGTGAACTCCTTCATCATGTGTTGTTGTAATATTGTTTATGGTTATGTTTATGTCTATTATATGCTTCTATTCAGTCATTTGTTTATGTTAACTTGCACATAAAAACACTCAAAAGCCCATGTTTAAACTTGTAAATAATTTGATAAATCCTCAATTAACTTTAATATATTATGAAAAGGAATTTTAGCACAACAAAACTGATTTTCTCAATCAGGTCAAATTTGGTATCAGACCTCTTGGTTTTATTTATGCAAGAAGGATTTAATTGTGTTGCATGTGAATGTCATGCTTACAAGGTTAAAACTCAAGAGAGGGGAAGGGAAGTTGGTTGAAAGCCCTGAAGTTGGGTCAAGGGGAAGGAGGGCAAGATTGCCACAATCTCCACCACCAAATCTTCCTCAATTTGCAGTTGAGACTACAGTGAGCATGTCTCATGAAGGAGAGCCTACAAACATGAAAGAGGATGAGAAGGTCTTCAAGAAGGATTTCTTTGATATGACAGAGATAGTGAAGGTCCTCTATGAAGAGAGGAATACCAGACTGTAGGGTGAACGCTCCAAACCTCCCAAAGGAGAAGGTTATTCAGGAGGAGGTAATGGAAATGGAGGTAAACCTCCACCCTCCATCTTTACCCTCTTCCACTAACACAACACTTACTCATACTCATCAACATACCTCAAAAGGAACTTGTAAATCACCCTTATTAAAACTTGATGTTAAATTTCAACTGCCCATGTATAATGGTGAAGTGAATGTAGAGAAGATTGACAATTGGGTTCGTCAGTTGGAGGTCTATTGGAGAATTCAAAACCTTCAAGAGGATGACATAAAGATTCAATTAGATTCCTTGAGGATGGAGGGTGCAGCATTAGTATGGTGGGAATCAAAGACAAAAGAAGAGATACAAAAACATTTTAAGATCTCAATTTCTTGGTCTTATTTCATTGTTGCAATTAAAAGATAATTCTAACCTCTAGCTTATATGCAGAAATCCATCATGAATTGGCAGAACTTTAGACAACTTAAAGGTCAAAATGTGCAAGATTACACCCAAGAATTTAGAAAAAAAGGTATCTAACGTTAGGTGTAGATTTGCAATCACAACACACGTTGCTTAATTACATAGAAGGATTACACATTTACCTTAGGCATATTATCCTTATGTTTAATCCCAATAATCTAGATGAGGTGTGTGTGCAAGCCACTCATCTTGAGGCAAGAGGGAAAAACACTCCAGAAGAGGGTAGTAAAAAGTCATTTAAGGGTAAAGGAAAAGAAAAGGGTTTCAAAGGGAAGGGAAAGAAAAATGCATCCATTAAGAAGGTAGGAGAGAAATTAACATGAAATAGTTGTTCCAAATAGGGTCACGATGAAGCTAATTGTTGGAAGCTTCATCCTAAGATGAGGCCTAAGAAATTCAACAACAAAGGAAAAAAAAGACAGCTGCCATCATTCAAGAGGATTTGTGATCCGATTCGGTTGATGAAACTAAAATTACAGCCATGGGTATAAAAGGAAAAGAAACCATTTCTAGCACTAGTATATCAAATTGTCACACTAGCACTCCAAATGAAGAAACAAGGATTGAATTATTTCATGTGAGTGTAATCTCAAAACATACAAAAATCAACACATTATTTGATAGTGGGTTTCAAGCCAACTTGATATATGAAGACTTAGTCAAACAACTTAATCTTGAAACCATTTTACATCCCAAGCCATATCCATCGGGTTGGATATGCAAGGACACAAACTTACAGGTTACAAGAAAATGTATTTTTCGGTTTGCAATCACAGCAAACTTCATTGATGAAGTTGAATTACATGTTGTACCATTTGATATATCAGGAATTGTTTTGGGTAGTCCTTACCTCTATGATAGAAAAGCAATCTTCTATCATTATGAAAACAATTACCACTTGTTCAAAGATGGTGTGGAGTATTTTGTGAGAGCTCATCGCAAGAAACTAAATCTTTCATTAGTTAATGCAAGGAAAATGAAAAATTTAGTTAATTCTAGCAAGAATTTAGTGCTTCTTATGATCAAACCCAATATTGATGTTGATTATGAAGCGTTTGATGGTTTTAATTCAAAATTGAAAACTGATTTGGTTGATGTAGTTAACCATGATGATGAGGTGTTTCAAAAAGCAAAGGGATTTCCTCCCAAGAGGAGAATCCAATATGAAATATCATTGCGGCCAAAGTGTCTTCTTCCTAACATTGACATGCATTGAATGTCAAGAAGGGAAAGTGCAAAAATAACAAAGCAAATCCATAGGTTGTTGAACAAAAGGATCATCTGACCATGTCCTTCACCATTTGGTGCACCTATTGTTTTGGTGTTCGAGAAGAATGGAGCACATTTCATTAAAAGGGACTCAAGAAGTGGCTATCATCAAAGCAGACTTGTTGAAGGAGGCATATGGAGGAAGACATTCAAAACCAAGCAAGGTTTGTTTAAATGGTTTGTTATGTTTTTTTGTCTTTTCCATGCTACTATTGCTTTCATGCATATGAAGAAATATGTATTGAAGCCATTTCTAGACATGATAGTCTACTTGGATGACATTTTCATTTTCAGGAAAAATCATTATGAATATGTCATGTGTGAGAAAAAAATACTTGATGTCGTATGTCAAGAACATTTGTTATTGAATATGTCAAAGTATGAATTGGGTAAAACTTCTTTGATGTACTTGGGCCATAATATTGGAGAAGGTGAGCTGATGTTAGACCTCTCCAAGATTGATGCCATTTTGGATTGGTCAAAGCTCAAGAAGTTTTTTGGGAGTAGCCCAATGTTGGAGGAAACATTTTGTTAATTTTTCTTCTATTGTAGCTCATTTGCATTCTTTGGCAGTGGTGCAAAAGTTCTTCCAGTGGGGAGGCAAACAATAAGAGGCATTTGATGCTTTGAAACAAAAGATCAGTTCGACCTTTTTACTTGCTCTTCTAGGCTCTAAAAATTCATTTGAGTTTCAGGTTGGTGTATGTGACTATGCCATGGGCGCATTCTTTATGAAATATGATAAGCCCATTTCATGTCATTCAGAAATTTTCAATGGTGCAGTGATTAAGTTGCAGCGACAAAGACACTTTCATTGCACCAGTTTTCTTCTACTATTCCACTTGGTCATAAGGTATAAGAAAGGTATAGGCGACAAGTTTGTTGATATGCTTTCTAGGTCTATTGTTTGTGTAACTACTTTCCTCAAGCATCATTTGGTTTTGCATGAAAGTTATGATCAGCGAAATGCATACTTTCAAGATGTACATTCAAGCTTGAGTCAAAGGAATCAAATAGAGGAAATTGTTTACCATTTGCATCAAAATGTGTTGTATCATCTTGGTAAGAAGGATGTTCTTATTGATGGTAACATGGACAAAGCCAAAGAGTTCATTGAACGACTCCAAATGGTACAAAAAACAGTGCAAGGTCAGCTTGAAAAGAATAAGGGCAAGTACAAAACAAGGCATGATAAACATCGTAGAGATCACAAGTTCCAAGTCGGTGATAAATGGATCGAGATTGGAAAGGTGAGGGAATTTTACCCTCACATGCTGGACAACTGAAAGTGATATTTTAGGGTCCAAAAGGCTTCTAGTGGGGAGGAATGATCAAGTGCTCAAAAATAGCTCAAAATTAAAAGTTGTTGGATCAGTGTGGAACCTAGACGACCGCGTAGTGCTCATCGTCCTGAATCTGGCGCAACTCATTTTGCACGAAATGGACTTCGTATGCTCCCAAAAACATGTTTTGTTCGCTTTCCCAAACAAGTGAATTTTTCAAAAAAAATTGACAGCCCAATTACCAATCCATATTGTTGACGTGGCGCTGACTGGGTAGATGTATGTGGTAGTTTGACTTGGTCAACATTTTTCGGTGAATCACAATGTCTCAAATGGTATGTTCCTATGGGTGCAATTTGTCGTAATTGTATTGGGTGGATGATGGCCAACCACGAGCTGACATGTGGCCCAGCTAGTGGCTGCCACATGGGAGTCCGGGAAGACACCAAAATTATGTTCAAAGTCTAGGTGGAGGCAGTGAGGGTCAAACCCATAACCTCACACAGCAAGTCAAACACCTCCACCATTACACCATGCGCGTTGTTTCTTAACCATATAGTCAACAAGGTTAATTTGAATGTTAATGAGCACTAGTTTTTGGGTAGGGCTAGCGCACGTGGGTTGGACCTTGGTTACACCACCGCACACGACCACCTAAGGGGAGAGGAGCGGGGGGGCCGATAGGTAGGGGCGGGTCGTTGGCCTTAGCCCTGAGCACGTGGTCCCCCATGTGTCCCTATTTTTCGGAAAACAGGCATTAGCGGACGTTTAAAGTGTCCGACAATTTCGCTCGATTTTCAGAGAAGTTGTAGGATAGTGTCAGATTGTGGGGAATTTATGGTGCGATTAGCAGAAGATTGGGAAAGGCCATAATTTCTTCATTTTTTTAACCAAATTAGGAGTAGAAAAAGGCTACACAAGGATTTTTGGACATTTTGGAGCCATTGGAACAGGTTTCAGAGCTTTATGAGCATTGTAAACTTATGTATTCACACTTTTGAGCATAATAGAGAGGGTCAAGCCATTGGAAGCTAGACCAAGGAGACGTCGCCCAGGAGGGGTGAACTCCTTCATCATGTGCTATTGTGATACTGCTTATGGTGATGTTTATGTCTGTTATATGCTTCTGTTCAGTCATTTGTTTATGTTAATTTGAACATAAAAATTACACAAAAACACTCCAAATCCCATGTTTAAACTTGCAAATAATTTCATCAGTCCTCAAATACCTTTATTATATTTTGAAAAGGAATTTTAGGACAACAAAACTAATTTTCTCAATCAGATCATGCACTAGTTCTCGCATTGCAAAACGTGCAGTGACCCTTCAAAGTGAAGGCAATTGCGATTGAGTATGCTATGGGAGTGGTCTCGACGTAGGGAGGAAGGCATGTATGTTGCCACTCTTAAAGTATTTTATGGGGTGGTTATCAACAACATTGTCTATGATAAGGAGCTCTATGCCTTGGTTCCAACTATGAATAAGTGGAAACACTACCTGGTAGGAAAGGAGATAACAATTCACACAAATAAAGAATCACTATGATACCTGTAACCTCAGAGTAAGCCACATTAGAACAAGAATTACAAGTGGACGGGATTTGTACAGTGGTATCATTTAGCAATCAAGTACAAGAGGAAACACAAACAAGTTGGTCGATATGATTTCAAGGTCACCCACATCAAAAATCACAACTTTGGGAAGTCTTATACACATGGGGCCATTCACCCATGATGCATACTGAAAAGAATATTTAGAGGATGAGGAATTCAAGGAGGTGTTTCAATAGTTGTAGAGCCAAAGTCATGTGCATAATGGTGACAACACAATTGACTACAATCTCCAGGATGGGTTACTCTACAAAATTCAATAAGTGTAACACCTCCTCCCACATTTACCAACTTTGAAAAGATCTCCAAGACAAACATGAGTTGAGTGTCACTATGATATGACTCGACCTCGAAGTTCCAGTTATGGAAGTGGGGCCTACAAACCGAGTGTAAACTAAAATCCCTCAAAGACTACATATCACTCAGGAACCTACCAATCACCCCATGTGATCAATCCCTGAGTTGTAATTCTTTTTCACTAGGTTTACTCCCCAACTTCACCTACAACACTTCATCAATGTGGTTGGGAGGTTATAACTACACCCACAAACCTGTCTCCATGCAGTTATGAACCAAAATTGCTTCTTTTGTGCATGCAATCATGAGATCTATGCCACTTTTTCAAGCTAGCCTCCAGACCACTGCCCAAAATTTCCTATAACTTTCCAGAATCACGAAAATGATGATAACAATTCTAAACAATCAAATCTTAAGCAAGACCTTGACCTAAACATTCCAAATACATGATAGACATTTCATCAAACATATTGTAAACATAGAAGCTATAGGTCATGAATGTATATTTGATCATAAACTTATGAACTACATCAAAGAATCATCAATAAGGTCTAATAACCTCTCAAGGTAGTTGCAACAACACTTATTATCCATGAATACATCAAGCATTCAATCACTTGTCAAATCATGAACAAGAGCCATCATAGAACCATGAATCTAACCAGAATAGAAACCATGACAAATCAGCCATAAGATCATATAATAACCAGTACATGTTCTCATAAATCACAATAGGGAAACTAACTTATATTAACATATGAAAATTCCAACCAAGTCAGGGACTTCCATGTACCACCCAACCATAGACTAGGTTCAACAATTCAACTAATCATCCTCGTTCCATATTCCAAGCATGAATGTGGGATCATATGGGTTAAACCAAAATTAAACCAACCAAGGCTTCTAGAGGCCAAACCACCTCAACCCTCAACCACAGTGATTTCACCTAAATAATCTAGAAATAAACACCAAAACAAGTTTGGATGCCTCCAAATTTCTTTACCACATCCAGAGGAATTTTCCTGTCTCCACCCATCCGTCAAGAGCTCAAAGAGAAATCCCATCTTCACCCTTGACCCTTGAGAATTTATTGAGACCACCTCACCAGGATCCAAATTCTAATGACCATCCAAAGCTTAAACCAACACAAGGCACCTATAACACCATGGTTATCAATGAAATGGCACAACAAGTTTGAAACCAATGTCAATCCAAGCAAATCTCATGCCAATGATAGAAAAATAACCAAAGAACCACATGTAAGAACCATACATCAAGAAACCAGCAAGGAAATCACACATGCAACAATTACCTGCAAAGTATCCCTGTTGTAGCTACCTATCCAACCCTCTTTTCCATTGTCCTCCAATTCATTGCTTATTCTTTGTTTATTTTCTCCAATTCCAAGTGAATGCTAGAATTCTCCAAGAATTCTCTAAGTGTGCAAGAGTGTAAGAATATGGAAGGAGAGAGCCAAAATAAAAATAAAAAATAAAAAATAAAAAATTGTGAATTGTTTCTCTAATGCCTTTTTATCATTAATATCTCATTTTTCATCATTTTCCTTCATTCCTTCTCTAATTTCCCTTGCATGCAAATTTGTGTCTCTTCACCTTCCTTTTCTCCTATTTTCCTTTATTTCTCATAATTAAATGCCAATTATTGCCTCTTTGCCTTTTCCATATCCATTAATAACCACAAGTGATGACCATTATAATGTTTGCCCAACATTCAGTTTGGAATACGTGTCCCATGACCTTGGTGTTAGCTCTCCATTTTTGGTCATTTTCCACATACATTTTCCATCTATCCATCATCATTTTCCATCATATCATGGTAATTTCCCCACATTTTTACTCTTATTTCACTTTAAGCTAAAAATAGTTATGTCCTTTAAATTTTAGAAATTTTAGTAAAAAATTGGTATTAAAAATTATTTTGACTTGAACAGAATTTCCCGTAATGGCTCCTTTGAGTCGTATGTGAAGGACACCTGGTTAGAAACTGAAACTATATTCGATAAGCTTGGGAACCAAGGATTGATGAACTCCTATTGGCACAGTCCAAATGAGTCAGAACATGTTTGGTCAACACTGGTCAAACTTGACCAATCACCCAGAAATTCCTAACTAAAAGGGGTAGTTTTGTGATTTAGTGGGATTTTGCCATATTTTGTGCAACCAAAAGGATGAGTTCAACCTGAGTAGATGGATTAGGATTCTTATAGGTTGTTATAGCTATTTTAGCTAAGTTTGTTATATTTTTGGCTTATTTAAGCACAACATTTAGCGCTTATGAACATGTATTATGACTATTGAGACTACTTTACTTCTGAATATAGTTTGAAGAACTTGTTTTCCATTTTCTTGTTGTTCTTGCTATGGAATGTGATTACTAATCTATAATAGCTTAAAGTTTCAGGTGTACCAATCAAGGATGGAGGGCCCCCATTCTGAGCTAAGTACACTGCAATGTAATTTTATGCATACTTGTGAATATTTTAGATAGTTGTTTTCAATGAAGTTCTTATGAATGTTTTCTGAATAGATTCATTACATGCCATGTTCATTTATGTTTTTGGATGATTTGATTTCAGTAATTAGTTTAAGCAAGGAAGGACAACCAAGGCATCTAAGTTAGATCCTCTTCCTTCTAGATTAAGACTTGAATGGTAAATTGTGTTTATGCATTTGATATTTTATTGCTTTGGTTTTTGATATGTTTTATGGTGAATTGATCTTGTTGGGATAAGAATGATGAGGGAGGAAAACAAGACCTCTAAGTTAGAGCCTCTTCCTCATTTCCTATGCTCTATAAAGACTTATTTCACTCTTGCTTCCAAATTAAATTTTCATAGTTTCTTTTCAAGTAATTTATATTTGTAATACGCGTTTCCATTATTCTTATTTGAACAACTACTTCTACACTAGTTAATCTAAGCTCCCATAAACTTTGGTTTGCTTCTAAGTCTACCAACCCGGATTGATAAAAAGATACAAGTTTTAACCAACACTTGGTCTTATTTTATTTACATGGAAAATCAACCAGGGGTTGTTACAAACCCCTCCCCCTTGGGGGAACATCATCCTCAGTGTTCAATGACGCTTATGACTAGCAAAACATACTGCCCATGGAGCTTTATAACAGAACTTGATGTAGTATTTACAATAAACAACTGTTTAAAACCATTACCAACATGAAAAACATGACAAATATACCATTTAATGGAGCTTAATAGTATAGCTCAGTGTGGTATTACAATGACACACACACACACACACATATATATATAACTCATATACAAAACATGTCTGCTCAACCAGCAAATAAGGAAGGATATAAATTCCGCAAATGATCAACCATCTCCCATGTAACTTTATAGAAACCAAAGTGCTTCCACTGCACTTTAACGTGTTCTATTGCTCTGTTTTGGAGCATGAACTATTTTTCCGTAATATGGATTGTGTCTCTAAATGGAACTCTCCCTCTAGTTCCACCTACAATAAAGACCAATCAACCACATGATCAACATCCTGCACATATATTCTAAGCAATGAAACATGGAAAACATCATGGAATTTCAATGTTAGCAAAAGTGCAAGTCTATAAGTAACTAATCCAATCCTCTCAAGGATCTCAAAAGGCCCACAATACAGAGGAGCCAGCTTGGCACATGACTCAATCCTCAAGGATTTTCTCTTGGGATTGATGCACAAATACACATGCTCTCCAACCTAAAACTCCTTTAATGGCTTATGTTGATCTACATAACTCTTATGCTTATCATGTGATGTCTTTAAATTCCTTCTGATAACCTGCATCTCTTGCTCCATCTCAACCAACATATATGTTCCAATTAGAATCTTGTTCACTCGATAACTCCAACTGATAGGAGTAGTACAAATCCACCCATAAAGAGCCTTAAATGGAATCATCCTCAAGGATTCCTGATACCCATTATAATATGCAAACTCTACCAGTGGAAAATATTCCTCCCACTTCCTCTATTGATGCATGACATACATCCTCAACATATCCTCAAAAATCTTGTTAACCCTCTTTGTCTCTCACTTTGTTTGCAGATGATAAGTTGTACTAAATGATAAATTTGTCCCCAACCATACAAATAACTCCTTCCAAAACCTGGAAGTGAAATTGGGATCTCTATCTGATACAATCTTCTTGTGAACTCTATGCAACCTCACTATCTCCCTGATGAAGATATGAGCTACCTAACTAGCTTAATTAGTAGACTTCACTACAATGAAGTGAGCCACCTTGCTCAACTTATCAACCAATACCATGATGGAATCATGTTGCTTCGATTTCCTCAACAAACCTGTAATGAAGTCCATGGAAATGACCTCCCATTTCCATTATGGTATCTTTAACAAAAAAACTTGGATGCTTGCATCCGAATTTCACCTGCTAACAGTCCAAGAATCTTGCAACATACTTAGCCACTTCCTTCTTCAAGTTCAACCAATAGTATAACTTCTTAACAGTTGTCAAAGTCTTCTGATATCCTAGGTGACTTGAATATGGCTTGACATGAAACTCCCTCAAAATAAGCTTCTTGAGCTCACTATTATCTGGCACAAAAAATTTGTTCCTGAATCTGACCAAACCATCTTCCATGAGGTGATACTCCTCATCCCTATCGCCTCCACCCTTCTGCAACCTATGCTTTAGCTGCTAGTACCTCTCATCATGTTTCCCTACATGCAAGATTTGCTTCTGCAAATCTATCCCATAAGAGTTCACAACTAAAATATGATGCACCTGCACTCTCCTACTGAGAACACCCGCAACCCTATTCTCCTTGCCCTTAATGTACCTAATCTCAAAGTCAAACTCACTGAGGTTAGCCAACCATCTAGCTTGTCTGGCATTCAGATTGGGTTGGTCAAATAAGTACCTCGATCCATTATTATCACTCATCAAAACAAACCTCCTATAAAGGAGATAATGTCTCCACATCTTCAATGCATGAATGATAGCTTCCAACTCAAGATTGTTGAAAATAGCAACAAGAAATGTTAAAAATAACATCAAGAAAGATCTTGATTTAATTTGTCCTTGAATTAAATTAGGAAATAAATTGTAATTTTAATTCTCATATCAACTTGTAATAGTTGACTAAGTCATTTTGACTTAGTTGGCTCAATTAGTTCGATTTGGGAGTCTATCTAGAGTCATGTAGGGTGGTTCCTAAATTCTAGGGGCTCATGTTGAGTTATTTTGAGTTGTAATTATTTAATTCAGTTTAACTGAGTTAAATTCATTTAAATTAGCTCCAACTAATGGAGGAATTAGTGGGAAATCAAGTAGTGGGGTGTAACCTGCAGTAGTGGGTTGTAACCAACATTGCTCAACCAGTAAATTGAAGATTCACTCATAATTAACTCATGCATGTCAGATCAGAGAAAAACCCAATTGAGATTGGAGTTCAGGGACATTGTACTATCAGTTCTAAAATCATCTAAAATAAACAGTTAGTGCATACAATCAAAAGAAGGCCTAAACTAAATCATTCCTTAATTAAAAAACTCACTAATTTTAGCCATTCTTATTTCCTTTAAAAGGAGGAATGAAGGCACAAGTTTAATCATTATTTTGGTGAGCACAAGTTGGTGAGACCAAGAAATAGGAAGCACAGGTTTGTGCATGGAGTTTGTGAGAGCAAGGAATTAGGAGCTTGGAAAGCAGCAGATTTGGCTAAGTATTGGTTGGACCTTGTTTGTGAAGTAGGAGATAGATTGAGATAGTGCAGAGGTTGCTCGAGCTTGAGCAAAGCATTGTAATCTTCTCATATTTTATGATTAATGCAAGATAGAGATAGCTAGGGTTTTTAACTGTGGCTTTCCCCATAAAATTATTGTGTTATGTGTGATTGAATTCTTTCTCTTTTATTATTTGTGATTTCATCGATCATTTATTGTTTCCACTAATGAGTAGGGTAGATTCAAGTCCATTTTTTTAGCATATTACAATCTAAAGTTTAAATCTACAAGGAATTTATACATGGTACCAGAGTTATATTTGTAGAAATTTCTACGTGGTATCAAAGCTAGATTAGTAGAAATTTCTGCGTGGTATCTGATTTAAATTTGTAGAAATTTCAACATGGTATCAGAGCTAGGTTTCTAAAAATTTCTAGATGGTATCAGAGCTAGATTTGTAGAAATCTCTACATGGTATCAGAGCTAAATTTGTAGAAATTTCTACATGGTATCAGAGCTAGATTTGTAGAAATTTCTACATGGTATCAGAGTTAGATTTGTAGAAATATCTACATGGTATCAGAGTTGTAATCACAATAGAAGAGAAGAATTCGAAGTTTTCCTTGTAGATTGATGGATCTCTAGTTCAGGGGAGATCCAAAAGACCCTATGTGTAGACTTGTTAATGGAGCTAGAAGGTTGCTAGTGGGCAGATTAGTGAGTCAATTTTTTATAACACAAAAAGGAGTTATGATAATTGATATTGGTAGATTGAGGAGTAGAGAGATTTCCCACAGGGAGATCGAGACCCATAAGGAGACTAGTTTCATAGGGAACAACCCTATGGAAGTTAGTACTCCATGATATGGGGAGATCAAACTCATTATTGTAGTAGCTGCAGTAGTAGTGCGGAAGTAGTAGCAACAACAATATGAGTAGATCATATTTAGCTCATGCATGCAGAGCCTTGAGGAGCAAGGAAAAGGTTAGAGACTTAGTGGTTGAGAGGGAGCATGAATTACCTCTCAACATGTAGCCTCAGATGCAGCCTCGAAAGTAGCCTCAGCAAGTTGTGGAGCAACCACAATTGGAGAATCAGAGAGGAGACCAAGTGGAGACATCCACTCAAGCAGAGACTTACATTAGGGGGGAATTTTGAGCAAAGTGGGTAGAGGGAGCACATGCAACCATAACTACAGGTGAGAGGTGGGGCAATGTGAAGCAATAGTCCCAAGAATTGCATAAATTTGGGAAAGATCCATTGAGGTGTTTTTTGTCTCGTGGATCATAACCTTGCTACGAGGCCCACAATATTGAGTAGCGGGAGGATCAGTGTCGTTCAGACATTAAGGAGTGCAGAAAAATGTTGACAACATAGCAGGAGGCTCAGTAGCAGAGCCAACAATAGCACATTTTTTCCCAGTAGACTATTGCAGATATAGTTCATTCAGTTTATTTTGTTTGGATGCTTTTTGGTTGCAGATGTTGTTGTAGCAATAGAAACAGTGACAAGAGTTGCATGTAGAACATTCCAAAGGTACCAGATGAGGATAAAGTTTAATTCCTTTATTTTTGAGAGGGAGTGTTGAAAATAGCAACAAGAAATGTTAAAAAATAGCATCAAGAAAGATCTTGATTTAATTTGTCCTTGTATTAAATTGTAATTCTAATTCTCATAGCAACTTGTAATAGTTAACTAAGTTAATTTGACTTAGTTGGCTCAGTTAATTTGAGTTGGGAGTCTATCTAGAGTCATGTAGAGTGGTTCCTAAGTTCTAGGGGCCTAGGTTGAGTTCTTTTGAGTTGTAATTATTTAATTCAGTTTAACTGAGTTAAATTCAGTTAAACTAGTTTCAATTGATGGAGGAATTAGAGGGAGATCACAAGTGGGGTGTAACCTGCCGTAGTGGGGTGTAACCAACACTACTCAACTGAAGATTCACTCATAATTAACTCGTGCATGTCAGATCAGAGAAAGACCCAGTTGAGATTGGAGTTCAGGGACACTATACTGTCAGTTGTAAAATCATCTAAATTAAATAGATAGTGCATGCAATCAAAACTAGGGCTAAAATAAATCATTATTTAATTAGAAAACTCATTAATTGTAGCCATTCGAATTCCCTTTAAAAGGAGGAATGAAGGCATAAGTTTAATCATTGTTTTGGTGAGCACAAGTTGGTGAGACCAAGCAATAGGAAGCACAAGTTTGTGCATGGAGCTTGTGAGAGCAAGGAAATAGGAGCTTGGCAGGCAGCCAATTTGGCTAAGTATTGGCTGGAACTTGTTTTTGAAGCTGTGAGATAGATTGAGATAGTGCAGAGGTTGCTCAGGCTTGAGCAAAGCATTATAATCTTCTCATATTTTCTGATTAATGCAATATACAAATAGCAGTGGTTTTTAGTTGTGGCTTTCCCCATAAAATTATTGTGTTATGTGTGATTGAATTCTTTCTCTTTTATGCTTCGTGATTTCATTGATCATTTATTGTTTCCGCTGATGGGTAGAGTAGATTTAAGTCAATATTTTTAGCATATTACAATTTGTAGTTTGAATCTACAAGGAATTTCTACATGGTATCAGAGTTAGATTTGTAGAAATTTCTACATGGTATCAGAGCTAGATTTGCAGAAATTTCTACACGGTATCAGAGCTAGATTTGTAAAATTTCTACAAATATCATGAGTCACATACTTCTTCTCCTGCTCGTTTCACTTCCTTTATTCACAGTATACTACATGTCTTTCCTGCATCAAGACTCCACTAAGTCCTTCCTTGCAAGCATATGTACAAACAGCAAACTCCTTATCAGGATATGCAATCTTCAAAACAAGATCATTTATAAGAATATGCTTCAACTACTCAAAACTAGTGGCACACTCCTCAATCCATTCAAACTTCTTCCCTTTTCTCTACAAATATATGATAGTATAGCAAATCCTAGAGAAGTTCTTGATGAACCGCATGTAGTAACTTGCTAATCCCATGAATGATCTGACCTCATCCACATTCCTAGGAGTTGACCACTCCATGAAAGCTTTAATCTTTTCTCGGTACACTACTATCCCTTCCTTGGAAACAACAAGTCCCAAGTAGTGATACTAGGCTGAAAGAATATGCACTTGCTAAGCTTGGGATACAACTGATGCTCTCTCAATAATCTCAACATTGTTGCCAATTGATTTGCATTATCTTCCTCATTCTTGGGGTGTATCAATATATCATCAATAAACACTATCACAAACTTGTCCAGGTAAGGACACAATACATTATTCATCAAACACATGAAGCTGGCTAGAATAAAAGGAACCACCACAAACTCATAACGTCCATACCTAGCGTGGAATGTAGTCTTCTAAATGTCTTATTCTTTGATGCACGCCTGATGATATCCTAATCTCAAATCAATCTTTGAAAACATTGCAACTCCCTACAGCTAATTAAGCAAATCATCAATCTACATAAATGGATTCATGTTCTTGATAGTCACTTTATTTGGCTACATGTAATCAATGCACAATCTGAGAGTACCATCCTTCTTCTTTACAAACAATATCGGTGCACCCTAAGGCGACACGCTTGGCCTAATATGTCCTTTATCAAGCATTTCCTTAAGCTGTAACTTCAATTCCACTAACTCTAGAGTAATCATCCTATATGGTGCCTTAGATGTTGGTGTTTCTCCCAGGATCAACTCAATAGAAAAAGCCACCTCTCAATGAGGAAAATTTGGAATCTCTACTGGAAACACATCCCGAAACTCTTGCAAGATAGGATACTTCCTCAAAACTTCATCATCCTCGTCTTCCTTCCCTTTATCACTAGAAATATGAACTGCAAACAACACATATCCCTTCCTGCAATTGTGCTTTGTTTACATAGTTCTAATTGTCCTCATTGATATAGGTTTCTTCCTTCCCTGCAAAATTCTCCTTTCCCCATCGTCATCGAGACACTCAATAGCCTTGTCATAGTAGTCTACCTTGGTCCTATAAATGAATAACCAATCCATATCCAGAAGAATTTTATATGATCCCAAATGAAACACATTTAGATGTGCTAATGTAGGCATACCATTAAGCTAAAATGCACGAGATATCACCTAATGATGAACTCTTCTCTTGGTCCCTATATCTAGCTGCACCAACCAAGATTATGCATGCACTTATTTATTCAAGAAACACTCATCCTCTAGGTTAGGACTGATATAACTACAATTAGATACAAGAACAATCAAAATGGAAACAAATGTATCATGGAGCTTACATTCCATCTCAATGATGGAGGCACGAAGATCTACCTACCTATTATCCACCGTTGCATAAATCCAAGGAATACTATGACCAACATATCCAACTGCCTACACCTCCTGAGCACTATAAATCTAAGGGGTTCCACCCTGATGTGATGGACAATCTCTCTTGCGATGCTCTCCACCACAAGTCCAACATCACAAAGGATTTTTTCCATTGTCCTTGTTCTCCTCCTTATGTTGGTACCTATGTCCATTCTCAACTACATTAAACTTATTATGGGGTCCAACATTCTCCTTATCACCTACATTCTAGTGTCTTCCTCGCTTTTGGGATCACTTCCCTTTAGTTTGCTCATTACCTTTCCAATCTCACTTAGTCTCAAACTTGCACTTAGACTAATCATAAAGATGCTTCAGCTTCCTGATGATTTCCTTTAATGACCAAGGCTCATCATACTCAATCTAATCCTTGAATGCTAATGGCAGTCCATTGATGAACCTTTGGAATTTTTCCTTTTCATCCTTGAGGTAGGACACATACCTCAATAGCTATAGAAACTTGGTTGTGTACTTTTCATTGGTTATAGAACCAATATTGAACTCATATAATTTCTTGGCCTTTCTATCCTAATATCTCTTAGACAAGTACTTCTTCTTGAATATTCTTTTAAACTCATGCTAACTCAGCTCCTCTCCCCTAATGCCTCTAACATGCTTCATATATTCCCACTAGATATTTTATTTCACTTTGAGGCTGAAGATAAATATTTGACTTTCATATTCTCTGAATAATCATGCAATATGAATAACATCTTCATCCCAAGTAGCCATGCTTTTGCATCTTCTGATTTCTACACTTCCCCATCAAAAGTAGGAGGCTTGGTTTTCCTGAACTTATCTAGAAAGTACCCCCTCTCACTCCTCCTGTAAAGATAACAGTGGTAATGACAATGATGTCTCTCAGAATCAGAGTTGGAATAAAATCCATGAGTGTTAGCTCGCCTATCAGGTGTGTCCAAAGATCTACCACCTTTGACTGTGTCATCTTTGTCCACCATGTATCTCCTCTGAGACCTGCTACCATATGACCCATTTGTCTTCTCCTCCTGTCTATCTCCATGATTTTTCCCCAATTATCCCTGCTTTTGCAAATCTGCAAGGCTCTGAAGAATCACTACATTGACTTCTACTTACTTTTCTTAAGCCCTAACAAGTGTTTCCTATGCCTCAATCAACCTATTATTGTCTTCCTTACAACTTCTAATTTATGAACTCGAACTTCTTAGTGTATCTGCTATATCAAGAGAATACTCTTCTCCTTGTTCCTCAACTGACCTTTCCCATTCGACTAATTTCACATCAGGCCTATAAGGACAGTCATGTGAACTACAATCCACCACTCTACTCTTCATCTCTGATCTTCTATCTCCTTCAAACATGCCATGTTAGATAAACCAAATAGAAGACATAATTGTTGAATTTCCACAATCTTGGATCTAGGATAGAATCTTAAAATCTCTAACTCTACTAAACCAAGAATCTCAACGCTACAACTTTGCACAGTGGAAAATAAACAATAGTAAATCACACATGCATAGAATATATACAACCTTTTAAATTTTTCAACCCAACTTCATTATATTAAAAAAACATGTAATACATCATCCTAGGGCTCTCGTACCAGGGATAATGGCCCTCATACATCCACTAGTACAAAATACAAACTAGGGCTTGGTGTCAGTCCATCGAAAACCAATCTACCCTCAACAAGATACTCTGTCCATTTGGTTGATGAAGTCAACTCTATCAGCTCCCCTTGATCGTACCCTGTACCTACTCGGTCCTTCGTCTCCCGATCTGCAGCTCTTGCCTCTATCAATGCTCCAAGTCCATCTGACCACTAAACATTAGTTGTCAATCTTCTCTCTAGTTGTGACTTAGTCCATCAAGGGAAAAACACATTGAGACTCCTATCAAGTTATTCACAACTTATTTTGTGAACAACTCTCAATCTTCCCACTGCTGCTACTCAAGGAGTTCGGCCCACTATGGTCTTCCTCCGTTGCTCCAATGAAGGCCAATAAATGGCATGGAGGGTTGCCACTTATCACTACAATATTTCCATCTCTCATAATTAACACGGTCTAGGACAACTGCCAATTGTCTGTTGTAGAAGTCCTTATCTACACACAAGTCTCAGGCTCCACAAACTTCTCTCGGTTGATTAAACCCTTAAGCTCAATAACTACCTCTCTCACAACTACCTTTGTCCATCAAGGTGTTTCTCATCAGGCTCCAACTTGGACACTATCATGCTATCCTTAAGTAGACCCTAAGTTCCCAATCCACGTTCACACTTGGTCCACTATCACGTTGCCCTCCAACAAACCATGAGTGACCAAGTCTACGTTGTATCATTTACACCTAGTTAGGGCATCCACACACCTAGGAGACCCTTACACATGGTTCCCACATAATTCTCTAACTCTGCTCTTTTCTCTGCAATAGAGGAGCTATTGCACAAATATAGGCTCCAAACTTCACTATGAAACTGCCCACTTGTTAGGGCTTCTAACATGCCATGTCAGCCCTACCTCCTTTGCTTCCACAGTCTGCAACAACTATGTCCACACTAGGACACCTACATCACTCCATAATGGGATCTACTTCTAATTAGAGTTCCTTCATGCCCAAGGAAACTCCAACAAATGGCTCCCAACAAAATGCAATGTAGAATGATCCAAAATTTATCCTAAACTAGGATTCAACACACATTTAGCTACTCCAAGTATGTTTGCAATTTGTTGCCTTTGACTGTTTTGGTTAAGACAATTGTTCATACTGCAACAACCCTTGACACTTCACATGAGAGTCATCAAACAGACCTCAAGGATTATGACATACCTTCATAAGAACCCTCTACCTCCATTTTGTTGATAGGGGCACACTTTAGCTCTGAAATAGCCCACGCAAGGGCTATTATATGGGATTAGGGCCTACGGAATGTCCCTATACCCACAACCTTCCCCAACAAAGGTTGTTGTCCTTAAATTTGTGCCCAAACATACCTACATTTGAGGTCACCCAATGCGGCCTTCATAGCAAGGTTTCTCAGCCTCCTTTTAGCAGCTCGGTCCCTTTTCTTAGCCCAGAAAATAGTCCCTAACACTTTGTTGCCCTAGCCTTCTCTTGTTGTGGCTTCCATAGGGATATTCCTCCTCTAACGAGCTCTCTTCATTTAGTGTGTGCCAAAAAAACAGATGACTAAATGAATGCTCCCTCACC
This sequence comes from Pinus taeda, assembly GCA_000404065.3. Classification (NCBI taxonomy): domain Eukaryota; kingdom Viridiplantae; phylum Streptophyta; class Pinopsida; order Pinales; family Pinaceae; genus Pinus; species Pinus taeda. The sequence goes on along the minus strand of APFE030766929.1, from coordinate 333,589 downwards.
TTATATTTATACCAAATCCAAGGGCTCCATGAATCTGCTGAACAGACATGTCTCTTGGACCAAGCCTACACAACTTGATTGTCCATAATTAATTGTCAACTTAAAAAATTCATATCCTATGTTCTAGAGCTCTGATTTGGGTGATTTTTGAAGCGTTGGAATCATCATCCTAAGCTCTATCACATAAAATTATTCATGTTTTTGGCCCAAATTTTTATGGGTGAAAAACCAAATGCTTGGATTCTAAGCCCACAAGCCTACTTGTGGTGCTTTTCCCTCCAAAACTCAAACACTGGGGCTTGGAGTACCTCCCAAGATACACAAAAATCAACACTCCCTCTTAGTGAGGGTGGTACTTCCAAGACTAGGAAGTAACCATCATCACTCTGTGACACTAGCCCATCTGGCATCCATCACTACAACATACCCTGTAGAATGAATCTGATAATCTCGTTAGTGCCTCTGCCTCATCACATCCAAACCTAAAGATCCCAAACCTCCGTAGGGTTTCTCCCTCTAAGGCTAGACTCCCTTTGAGCCTACACAATCTCCACTGGCTCAATCCTGCAAGCACTCATCCTCCTAGATCAAATACCACTTGTGAAAATCCCTCTAATCTCGGATATGCAACATCATGATCCAATGGAGACTCTAGCCTTCCAACCTGTAGTCCATCACATGAATCCATCTCGATTAACCTGATCTCGTTCATGCCAAAGGAACCCTTGAGTTGTCCCAACAATCCATGGTAAAACAACGGAAGTCCATGATCATTAATCTGACCTACAACAAATTGTTGTTCTCTAGGCTCACCACCAATCCACCAGAACTCCCAGCCAATCTCGCTGCCAAGCCAGTCAAGACCACATATCCATGTCTTCAGTTGAATCCTCTGCTCCATAATCTAGACACCCATAACTCCCTTTGATTTGCTTCATTGTGCACACTCTGATTCACTGTCCCTCAAAGTAGCTCAGACACAATCTGATACCATGTTGAATTTCCATGATATTGGGTCTAGGATAGAATCTTAAAATCTTTGATGCTACCAAACCAAGAATCTCAACGATACTACTTTGCATGGCAGAATATAAGCAACAGTAAATCACACATGCATAGAATATAAACAACTTTTAAAATGTTCAACCCAACTTTGTTATATTAAATGACATATAATATAACAATCTAGGGCTCCTGTAACAAGGATAATGGCCCTCATACATCCAATAGTACAAGATACAAACTGGGGCTTGGTTTTAGTCCATCGACAACCAATCTACCCTCAACAAGATACTCTAACCATCTGGGTGATGAAGTTGACTCTCTCAGCTCCCCTCGGTCATACCCTGTACTTTCTCGGTCCTTCGGCTCTCGATTTGCATATCCTACCTCTATCAATGCTCCAAGTCCATTTGGCCACTGAACCTCAGTCATGAATTTTCTCTCTATTGTGCCTTAGTCCATCAAGGGCACAACACATCGAAACTCTTGTCGAGTTGTTAAAAACCTCATTTGTGAACAACTCTCAATATGCCCACTGCTACTCAGGGACTTCAGCCCACCATGGCCTTCCTGTGTTCCTTCGATGAAGACTAACATAGGGCACGGAGGGCTTCCACCTATCACTGGAATATTTCCATCTCCCAAAATGAACACAGGCTAGGAGGACTGCCCATTGTCAGTTGTAGGATTCCTTCTCCACACACAAGTCTTGGGCTCCACAAACTACTCCTGGTTGATCATACTCTTGAGCTCAACAACTACCTCTCTCGGAAATACCTTTGTCCATCAATGTGTTGCTCATTGGGCTCCATCTTGGACAGTATCACGTTGTCCTCCAGCAAACCATAATTTCACAATCCACATTCACACTTGATCCACTCTCACGCTTCCCTCCAATAAACCCCGAGTGACCAAGTCCACTCTATAACATCTACACTTATTTATACCAAATCCAAGGGCTCCACGAATTTGTTGAAGAGACATGTCTCTTGGACCAAGCCTACATGACTTGACTGTCCATAATTAATTGTCAACTTCAAAAATTCATATCTCAAGTTCTAAAGCTCTGATTTGGGTGATTTTTGAAGCGTTGGAATTGGCATGCCAAGCTCTATCACCTTAAATTTTCTCAAGCTAAAATTATTCATGGTCTTTCCCCAAAACCCTATGGGTGAAAAACCCCATGCTTCGGTTCCAAACCCACAAGCCTACTTGTGGCACTTTTCTCTCCAAACCCTGAACACTAGGGCTTGGAGTACCTCCCAAGCTACACAAAAATCAACAATAATCAAATCATACCTCAGTGTATCTTCGAGGAGGCTATTGCATCTACACAGTCCAATCCATACTAGCACGATACAATATCACAAACATATAAATTCTTACATAAATATCATAACCATACCCATAACAATGCATGCATAACAAACACATTTAGCCCATCCAGTCAAAGTGTTTGAACTTGGAAGCTTTGATACCACCCTGTAATGCCTCCTCCCACATTTACCCACTTTGACAAGATCTCCAGGGTAAACATGAGCTAAGTGTCACTATGATATGACCCAACCTCCAAGTTCTAGTTATGGAAGTGGGGCCTATAAACGGAAAGTAAACTGACATCCCTCATAAACTACAGATCACTCTGGAGCCTACCAACCACCGCAAGTGATCAATTCTTTATTTGGAACTCTTTTTCTCTAGGTTTATCTCCCCAACCACACCCATAACACTTCATGCATGTGGTTGTGAGGCTATAATCACACCCACAAGCATTTCTCCATGTGGTTATGACCCAAAATCCCCTGTTTTGTGCATGCGGTCATGAGATCCTTGCCATGCTTTCTAGCTAGCCTCCAGACCACTGCCCATAATTTCCTATAACTTTCCAAAATGATAACAATGCTAAAAAAATCAAATCTTGAGCAAGATATTGACCTAGACATGCATAATACATGATAGACATTTTGTCAAACATATGATAAACATAGAAGTTATAGGTCATGAATACATATCTAATCATAAATTTTTGAACTACTTCGGAGAATCGTCAAGAAGGTCCAATGCCCTCTCAAGGTAGTTGTAAAACCATTTATTAGCCCATGAATACATCAAGCATTCAATCACTTTTCAAATCATGAACAAGAGCTATAACTGGAGCACATAATAGAACCATGCATATAACCAAAATAGAAACCATGACAAATCAACCATAAGATCACATAATAACTAGTACATGTGCTCATAAATAACAATAAGGAAAATAACTTATATTAACATATGAAAAAGCCAACAAAGTCATAGACTTCCACGTACCACCCAACCATAGATTGGGTTGAATCAAATCTCTCTTTCAGCTAATCACCCACGTGCCATATTCCAAGCATGAATATGGGATCATATGGGTTAAACCAAATTTAAACCAACAAGGGCTTCCAAAGGCCAAACCACCTCAAACCTCAACCACAGCGATTTCACCCAACTAATCCATAAATGACTAACACCCAAAAACAAGCTTGAATTCCCACAACTTTCTTCACCACATCCAGAGGAATTTCCTGTCTCCACCCATCCATCAAGAGTTCTAGGAGAACGCCCATCTCCACCTTTCAACCTTGGGAATTTCCTAAGACAACCTCACCAAGATCCAAAGTATATCGACCATCCAAAGCTTAAACCAACACAAGGCACCCACAACACCATGGTTATCCATAAAATAGTAAGGCGAGGCTGAAAGCAATATCAATCCAGGTAAATCTCATGCCAATGACAACAAAATAACCAAAGAACCACATGCAAGTACCATGCATCCAAAAAGCAACAAGGAAATCACACATGCAACCTATTACTTGAAAAGTATCCTTGTTGTAGTTGTCGATCTAGCATTATTTTACATCATCCTCCAATTCCTTGCTTGTTCTTTGCTTGCTTTCTCCAAGTCCAAATGAATGTTAGAATTCTTCAAGAATGCTCTAAGTGTGCAAGAGTGTAAGAGTATGGAAGAAGAGAGCCAAAACCAAAATGAAAAAAATTGTGAACTCTTTCTCTGATGCCTTTTTATCATTGATGTCTCCTTTTACTTCATTTTCCTTCATTTTTCCTCTAATTTCCCTTGCATTTCAGTTTGTATCTCTTCACATTCTTTTTCTCCTATTTTCCTTTATTTCCCATAATTAAAAGCCAATTATTTCGTCTTTTCCTTTGCTAATGTTTTTCCCAATTTCCATAGCCATTAATAAACCACAAGTGATTCCCACTATAATGTTTCCCCAACATTCATCTTGGAATATGTGTCCCGTGACTTTGGTCTTATTTTATTTACATGGAAAATCAACCAGGGGTTGTTAAAAACCCCTCCCCCATGGGGGAACACCGTCATCGGTGTTCGATGACACTTATGGCTAGAAAAGAATAATGTCCATGGAGCTTCATAACGTAGCTCGATGCAATATTTACAATAAAAAAACTGTTGAAAACATGACCAACATGACAAACGTACTGTTTATTAGAGCTTCATAGTACAACTCAATGTGGTATTTACAATCACACACACAGAGATATGTATATATATATATATCAAAAACTCATCTACAAAAAACATATGCTCAACCAACAAATAAGGAAGGCTACAAAACCCGCATCTGATCAACCATCTCCCATATAGCTTCACCGGGCCCAAATTTTTTCTACTACACTTTAACCTACTATATTCCTCTGTTACGGAGCATGAGTTATTTCCACTGTAATATGCATTGTGGCTTTAGCTAGAACTCCTCCTTTCGTTCCACCTGCAATACAAACCAATTAATCACATTATCATCATCTTGCACATATCTCTTAAGCAATGAAACATGGACTTTCACTTTTGGCGGTAGTGCAAGTTCGTAGGCCGCTAGTCCAATCCTCTCAAGGATCTCAAAAGGCCCACAATATCAACGTGTCAGTTTGGCACATGACCCAATTCTCAAGGATATCCTCTTGGACTTGATGTGCAAATACACATGCTCCCCAACCTGAAACTCATTGAATGCTCTATGTTGATCTACATAACTCATCTACCTATCATGTGTTGCCTTTAAATTCATTCTGGTAACCTGAATCTCCTACTCCATCTCAGCCAACATATTTGGTCCAATCAACACCATTTTCATTGGATCACTCCAACTGATAGGAGTGTTACAATTATGCCCATAAAGAGCCTCAAATGGATTCATCCTCATGGATTCCTGATACCCAATATTATATGCAAATTCTACTAGTGGAAGATACTCCTCCCACTTCCTTTGTTGATGCAAGACATACATCCTCAAAATATCATCAAGAATCTTGTTAACCCTCTCTGTCTGTCCCTCTATCTGCGGATGATAAGTTGTACTAAAGGCTAACTTTGTCCCTAAGCTTGCAAATAACTCCTTTCAAAACCTAGAAGTGAACTTGGCATCTCTATCTAATACATTCTTCTCGGGAACTCCATGCAACCTCATTATCTCCTTGATGAAGATCTGAGCTACCTCACTAGCTAAATTAGCAGAGTTCACTGCAATGAAATGAGCTACCTTTTTCAACCTATAACCCACAACCATAATGGAATCATGTTGCTTCAATGTTGTCAGCAAACCTATAATCACTACAATGAAAATACCTTCTAGCGGAGGTTATAACAAAGGTTTTTAGTGTTATAAAATTGGAAAAAATTGTCAAAAAAAAACATCCGCTAAAACATTTGCTTGGGATAGCAGAGGTTTTAATAGAACTTCATCACAAGTAAAAAAAATTGGGCAGTCAAATGTTCGAGCGGATGTTTTTTTTGCGGTGCGCTTAATGCAACAAGTAGCACCAGTGCGATACATATATAAAAGTATTAGGCGACATAGATAACTTAAAGCACCAAGATTTTGAATCCAAACAATACTGGTGTGTATTATATACCACACTAGTCTAAAAAAAAAAAAAACTTTCCGGGTACGCAAAAACTAATTGTTGTGTCGGTTCTTTTTTTAAAGTTGTAGCGTCGATGTGTATCATTTGTACAAATGCCCCAGTGCATTAGTTATACAAAAGGAATGGTGTTGTTATTTTTCATAATGCACCAGGGTGGAAATAATATTTTGTAGGACTGGGGAGTTAGTTATATGAAAGCACTGGTGCGCTAAGAATTACAATGCACCAAAGCATTAATATAAAACAAGATCGGTGCTTGAAGAGATAAACGCATCGATGCTCTCATTTTCTTAAAAGGCATCAGGCATGCAAAAATATGTCGTCATTGTGCTTTTATATAACATAATGCACCAGTGCACTTTTATGTTATAAACGCACCAATTTTTTGAAAGGTATTTTTTATTTTTTGGAAACATCAACCTATGACAGTGTAATTATTGTATTTTTTAAATCCATTATTCATCAAATAATCGACATATATCATATAACAGTATTCATATAAATTACAATTTGATTGGTGCATTTGTATATGATGTTTGGATTAATTTGTTATATTGTCATATTTCGCATCTCTTCATTATAGTATTTAATCATCCATATATTTAATTAGTGGTGTTATATTTCACAACAACATTGGATAACACAATAGAATAAATTAAAATGTATTTTATTATATATCAATAAGAGGCTCTTTGTCATACAAAATGGGATTGTTATTGGTAACCCCTTGCCTTTCAATTAAGACACTATGTCCATTACATTAAACAAAATGTCTAGTTTTCACAGATAATTGTTTCAAAAAATACAACAATTTGCATCGATATCCAAATCAATCATCATTCTTCATTGGAATTGTTGTCAGTGCTCGAGCTACTTCCATGACTTGGGTTATTTGGAGGAATGTTTTGTTGATTGCAAGAATTTTTTTAGTCTTCTTGATCTTGTAGTTTCATATGCAAATATAAAAATAAAGTGTAATGAGTGTATCTACATTGGTGAGAATAATAAAAATTGAAATAAATAATATACATCAATGCGAATCGAATAGCAATGTACCATAGCAAGAAGTGACCCATAAACTGTGCACATGGGTTCAAAACCAAGTCTCATGCCTTGTTGCAACAAGTATTTTGCTCGCATAGTTCCGTACTTTGTTTCCTGCGTGTTTTAAACCCCATTATAAATCATAGATTTAATATAAAAGATTTTTTGGTTCTATTAATTATAAACTCATATAAGTAAAACAACATAGATAGTTACAAATTCCACAATTAATTTTTTATATGTCAACATATACTCACAACCCTTATTTAACCGAAAGTCAATCAGTTCTTTCGATGGCTCTTCGTTGTATGTTAGAACATATTTGAGGATATTCAAGGATAATTGTTGTAAAACAACTTAAAATATACAAAAATGAAACCTTGAGTTGTTATAAGGAAGCATTAGCAATTACTCACAAACTTTGAAATCAACCATTTTCTTCCTTATCATCATGTTTTATGTGTTGGATGAGTTCCATATTCTTCTTTTTCTTTTTCTTTTTCTTTTTTCTTTTTTCTTTTTTTTCTGCAGGAAAATACTTGAAAATTAATTTTAATGCTAAATTATTTTTTTTATATGTACAAAATCAATTATGATTACATACATTTGAAGAACGTTGTTGTTGAGATATCTCCTCCTTTGATGCAATTATGTCTATTTCTTTGACCATCTCATTATACACATTTTTAGACATTCCTATTGGCATGTCTTACAAATTAGCACGTTGATCATTTGATATTTTCGTAATCTTCCTGAGAAAAGTAATAAACTATTTTTATAATGATATATGAAAACTAAATATAACAAAATCGATATTAATAAATGAATGGTTTGTATATATATATAATTCTAGAAAATCATTTTATACGATTAGGAATATTACCTTTTAAATGACTCATTTTTGTTATTGCAAGTTTGACATGTCTCATTGACCATTGCTCTAGAAACGCATCCTTTAATTTAGATATAATTTGGTTCTTAGAACCATTGGATTAATTTTTGTATTGTAAGTGGAAAGTACGTCTATATGTTCGTTCCACTAGATCCCTCATAGTTATGTAAAAATTCCCCCCACTCATTAACCTCAAGCACCACTTCAGATGAGCTAAGGACCAATTCATCATCATTTGCTTGTTCTATAAAAAAAATCTTACAACGACATTGATCTTTTCATTCATTGTTTCTCCCTGTAAAACATTAAACATATATGAATTAATAGATTGTTTGAAACGTGTTATCTAATATTCTTAGGTATATTTTTTTTTTTTAGACAAGGTTCGGTTGCTATATTATAGACTGAAAAAAAGAGTCAGTTCTCCATGCATACAGTGCTTCCTGGACATCATGGATCAAAGGAATTACAAAAAAGGTCCCTTCCTTTATCCTTGTTCTAGTATTTCTGCCTCTAAAGCTTCCTACACTACTGTAAATCCTTACATATTGCAAACACCAAAATTTACAGCTACAAAGCATATTTAATCTATCTCTATATGACTAATCTTCCTAGTTGTGGACTCTTCTGGGTTTGGATTTGGTTCATTTTGCTTTGCGCTGGAGGATCTAGGGACTTCCTTGAGGATCAATCTATAAGGACAATTTTCTCCTGGATTTCTCTTGTTTCCCATGCGTTGAAGCGATATCCTGATCACATTTTTGAGCCAAATCCTGCCCGTCTTACCTGCTCTGTCATCGGCACTGATTACTTGTCTGATGTCGCTGATTCTATCAGCTGTGGTACACCTGCTGTTGACTGAATGTTGTGGACTCATGGTAACGGTTGAAATGAAAAAGTGTTGTTACAGCTCAAGCTGCCCTTGGATCGTTTGCATGCCCTGTTGGCATGCTTATCGACCTCCTTATTCAATCCACGTAGGATGTGGTAGTACGTGATTTCTTCCATTGATGCATGGAGGATCTGATTCCGGTGGTTTATCTGTTGAAGAAGTATATTTGGCGTGCTTTGTCGCTGCGCCATAAGCCTGATAATTATTGCTGAGTCCCCAAAAACCACTGCCTTTGTTATCCCTAACTTTCGTAGCTGTGTGAGGCCTTGATATAGTGCTAAACCCTATGCTCTGTTGTTGGAGATCTCTCCTAGCCCCCATTCAAAATGAAGAATGCTCTCTCCATTTGCGTTGTAGATTAGGCCCCCTGCCCCGGCTTGGCCCAGGTTCGATTTAGAAGCACCGTCAAAAAATAAGCAGAACCTGTTACAATTTCTCAGCCCGTTCGAAAAATCCTCATCCTTTAATCTCATTTTCCATGCGCTATTAGTTTCTTTCATTTTTGTCCTTCCCTTGTTTGTTTCCTAAGCGCTAGCAATGTTCTCAAATACATAGCTGAGCAGATTTCTCTCTTCCATACTATAATTTGTTGCGTCAATTTTGCCTCTGGTATGATTTGTGACTGTCTCTACCGCTAACATTTTAGCCTTGTGGCACATTATCCTGGTGTTGCAGCCTTTCTCCTAGAAGACCTTTCCATTTCTTTCCAACCATATGCGCCATAAGAGAGTTAGAGGAATGATGTTCCATACCCTTTGCGCCAATTTACTTCTTTTCTCTCTCCATGGACAATTCTTCCTCCATTTGTGAATTGTTTCTGCAATAGTTGCCTGAGGCTCCCAGGGTGCTTCCCCTATTGAGGCCATCTTCTTCCAACATTCGTCAGCCATCGGACATTCTATAAACAAGTGTTGCATTGTTTCCTCTGATCTACAGCAGTTTGGACACCTGGATGGCCCCATTATGCCTCTTTTCTTTAAATTTTCAGCGGTTAATGTTTTTCCTTTCAGGAGCAGCCAAATGAAAAACTTAACTTTGGGAGGTGCTTCTGCTCTCCATACGATTTTCCATTGGTTCCATATTTCCTGTTGGAGAGTGTTGTCACAAAGAAATTGATGACCAGCTTTAACTGTGTATTGAGTTCCAGTTGGGTCCCAACGATATCCATCATGTATGCCTTCTTGGACCGGGGCTTTGTTGTGTAGGAGCTTCTTTAGGGCAGTGAGACTAGTGTCTAACTCCCTGGGATGATCCGGGAATTTCCATCCTGTCCATGCTTGAGAGTGATTGTCCCATTGTGATATTTGGGCCAAGTGCAGTATTCCTTTGCCATTAAGCCAGTTTATAGCAGGGATTGCCTCCATCTTTGTTCCAATGGGATGCTGCCCTAAAATTCTGTCTGTGGAGAAGTTGATACTGCTCCCCCCTCCTGGGACCTTTGAGATATTCTGAGACATAAAGTTAATAGCCTTCTTGCACAGTTGCCAAATTTTTGTACTGTCTCTGTTGGGAATATTAGTCTCCAGGAGTCGTTGCCTTGTGCAGTTCAGATATTTTGCCTCTAAGATCTTCTTCCACCACGTTGTAGGCCCTGTGATCATCCTCCATATGATTTTAGCTCCAAGGGCTAAGTTTAGCAATTTTGGTGATCTGATGACTAATCCTCCTTTTTCCTGAGATTGGATTATATTCTTCCAGCTTACAAGATTGAATTTTTTCTTATCCGTTTTCCCTCCTTTCCAAAGAAAATGCCTGAGGGCTCTTTCCATTTTCTGATGGAAAACAGCTGGAGATTGATATAAGGAAAAACAATATATGGGAAGAGAAGCTATACCTGATTTTAGAAGAACTAGTCGTCCTGCTGGGTTCAGCCACATGGTGCCCCATTGTTGCACTTTTCTCTTTATTTTGTCGAGGATTTCGTTCCAGGTATCAGCTTTCAGCGGTCCCAAACTTACTGGCATCCCTAAGTAGGAGAAATGGTTCCAGACTAGTTTGCAGGAGACTCCAAATATGCTTGCAATGCTATCGATGGTATGATTTGGTGTATTCCAACCATATATACAACTTTTTATCTGGTTGACCTTCCCACCTAAGTAATCCATGAATTGGTCCAGAATCTTCTTAAAGCGCCTTGGTATAGTGATGGATGCTCCTCCTGTTAGGAGAGTGTCATCTACAAATTGAGAATGGTTGATGTTCTTTGTTCCTTGATCAATCTTGATGCCAGTGATTATACCTATTCTCCGGTTATTGTCCAAGGTTTGACTGAGAGATTCAACCATAAGGATAAACAAGTAAGGAGATAGGGGGCAGCCTTGTCTAAGGCCACGAGAAGATTGGAAGGCTGCACACAGTCTTCCATTAATCAAAGGGGAGATCCATGGTTCCGTTATACAAGCTTTGACCATTGTGATGAAGGAGGGATCAAACCCCATTTTATGAAGAACAGCAAACAAGTAGGTATGTCTTACCCTATCAAAAGCATTTGCGAGGTCCAGCTTCAGAACAAACCCTTTCTCTTTTCTGCTTAAGCTCGAGTGGATGGCCTCTTGCACAAAAAGGATAGAGTCAGTGATGTGTCTATTGGGGAGAAAACCCCCTTGATTTTCAGAGATCAAGGATGGTAGATGAGGTATAAGCCTGGATGCTAGAATTTTTAGAATTATTTTATATGCTGAGTTGCATAAAGAGATTGGCCGAAATCTTGAAAAAGTGGAAGGTCGATTCTCTTTTGGAATTAAAGCCAGATAGGTGGAGTTGGTAAATCCCCCCATTTTGCCTTTTTTTAGTACCCAACGAATCATCTTTAAGAGGTCTTTTTTTATCATCTGCCAATATTCTCGATAAAAGCAAATGGGAAATCCATCAGGTCCTAGAGCTTTATCTGGGTGTAAGCTCCAAATTGCTGCTTGGATTTCTTCTTCTTCAACTTCTTTTCTGAGACTGTTGTTCATTTCTTGTGTGACTCCTTTAAACAAATGCTGAAGCATGCTTGAGTAATCCTCCACACCTTTGTCCTCAGTCAGAAGATTATTAAAATGCTTGGTAGCTGCTTCCTTTATAGAGGCCTGAGTGTTGAAACAATTCCCTTCATTATCCATTATCGTGCTCACTGTATTTCTGGCCTTTCGAACAGTGGCCTGCTTGTGGAAATAGGATGTGTTTTTGTCTCCCTCCTGCAACCAAAGTTGCCTTGATTTCAGCCTCCATTTTGTTTCTTCGTCCCTAATAGTTTGACTCAGCTGTGAGTATAATCTAGTTTCTTGTTCTTTAGCTTGCTGAGATAGCCCAAGCACTTCGATTCTTTGCTGCACTTCCTCGAGATCTTGCTTAATTTTCTTTTTATTCTTCTCGGACTCTTGATAATTGTTCCTTGCCCAATTTTTTAAAGCCTGTCGTACTCTCTTCAATTTTGTCTCCCAAATATAATTTGGCGAACCTTCTACATGTTGAACCCAAGCCTGTCGCACCACATCTTTTGCAGCAGGGATACGGTTCCAAATGGCACAGTATTTGAAGGGTATAGGCCCTAGCTGACAGTGACTATGAAGAGTAAGCATTATTGGGTAGTGGTCAGAGGCAGAGACATTGAGGATGTTTGAATGACCTGTAGAGAAGGTAGACAGATATGCTATACTTATAAGGAATCTATCAAGTCGTTCCATGATATTGTCGGCGCCAATCCTTCTGTTGCTCCAGGTGTACCTACGATTTTTGGGTCTGATATCAACAAGATCGTGCTCCTGCATGATGGCCTATAGTCGACTTCTGGATGGATCAGGAGTGAAATTTCCTCCTCTTTTTTCGTTAGCATGCATCACCAGATTTAAATCTCCTGCTATAATGAGATTGTTGTTCTGCTCTTCTTCTATACTTGCTTCCAATGTGTTCCAACACATTTCTTTCTCTCTGTACTGATTCGGAGCATATACGTTATAAACTGTTACCTTTGAGCCTCCAGTTTTACTTTCTAAGGTGATTCGAATCCAGTTCTGGTGAACGCTGGTGGAGTCACAGATCCATTTATTGCTATCCCATATAGTTAATATGCCGCCTGAGGCTCCTCTTGCTTCGCTTGTGCATCCATTAAAATGCTTTTGCTGGCTAATTACTCTACTTATTTCTTATTGATCTTGCTTTGTTTCTTGAATAAGAACAATTTCAGGGTTTTCACTGTGAATTAAGTCCTTGAGGGCAGCTAGCTTGGAGGGGTGCCCTAAGCCCCTACTATTCCAAGATAGTATTTTCATCATGATTTACTGGTTACATGGAGAGGTGCTCGCCTCTCATGGCCTTTGTTACTGTTTTCTTTTTCCAAGTGTCCAAGGATGAAGGTCTCTATTGGAGTTTGGGTGCCCAGTGCTATGTCTTTCTGAGCATTTTCATCCCTCTGTTGCTTGGCTGATTTCCTGCCATGCCCTTGCTTTTTAGGGACATCACTGGGCGCTCCATGTTCCTTTGAATAACTCCTGGTAATCCTTGAAGAGGGGAGGTCTGGAGAGGGTTGCATGATGAGAGGAGGGGAAAGTTGAAGAGGGGGATTTGTGGAAGGGACATCAGGCCCCGATTCTGCCTCAGAGAAGATCGCGAAGGGGTTAGAAGATGGAGGGAGAGGAGGATCGGGAATCAGAGGAGGGGAGGAAGGATGCTGCTGGGAAGGACCAGGGGCATCAAGATCCATAGACTTGAGAGGAGGAGATGATTTTTTCCTTTTTACAGTTTCCCATTGCCCATCCTGCTCACCAGAATCTACATTAACTATTTTAGTGCATCTATTTGCAAAATGTCCATATTCATGGCATACCTTGCATTTGAAGGGTATCTGCTCATAATCCAGTTGTTGAATGTGGCACCAGTGATCCACTTTCAATTTGATCGCTTCCGGCAGTCCTCGGCCCAGATCGACTTCAACACAAATCCGCGCACACGCCTACATGTTGTCTTTAGGTTCACTACGATCTATGTATTTTCCAACCGCATTTCCTATTGCTTTGACCGAGTCATCCCCCCAGCAGTGAAGGGGAAGGTGCGGCAGTCTGACCCAGACTAGAACAGCATTCGGTATATCAAGTTCTGGATCGAAATCCGGGGTCCATTTGTTGAGGTAGAGACCCCTGGAGTCCATAAAGTAAGGCCCATTTCTGAATATTAGGTCTTTGTCCTCTTTGGTTTCGAAATGGAAAGTAAAATATCATCTGCCACAGAATCTGATGGATATTTTACCCTGGATCTTGTCCGACCAATTTCTTTCAACCCACCTTTGCACTGTTCTGGGTGATGGCCACAATCCTGTAAATTGCCCAATCAATCCTTTCTCTGCTAAGGAAATGGCTGCCATGCGTGGGATGGTAGGAGGCAGTTGAACTTCCTGTAATACATCAAGCTTCTTCACAAACTTTGTTGCTGCTGGTCTAGGTCTTTGCGGAGGGAGTGACTTTACCAGTATGGAGAAGGCTCTTTGCAACTCCGGGTCCCCACCGGATGGGTCCGGAGGGTCCATGTTGAAACTCGTTCAGGCGGCCCTGGCCGAGGCTCGATCGCGGGTTGCAATCGCGCGCGCAGCAATAAACCTTCTTAGGTATATTATTAATGAAAAAAACAAAAAACAAAAAACAAAACAAAACAAAACTCATATTGAATAGTATTTTTTCATTCACCTCATTCATCATTATGTGATTTTTCTATCAGGGTTTACGTTATCTTGCACTTAGATTAGAAATAATATTATTGACCTTGTTCATTTTATTGCTCTGCATGACACACACCAACCAATATATATTAGTTAAACTAGCATATAGTTCAAACATATTAATTTTATAAAGAATTTACAAAGAACTTTCTTTCTCTGCTTTTTTTGATGTGTTGTGTCAATCAAAATTTTTGTTACTTCAAACCTTCTGAGAAATTTTTTTATCAATATACAACATGTAGAATTCAATATAGAAGCCATTAAATATATTTTACAAATAATTAAAATAATTTTCAACCAAAAAAGCTCTCGTAATTGGTGTGTTTAGAACATTAAACGCATCGGGCATTTAATTGTTCAGCAATGTCATGGAAAAATAATTTTTCAAAATAATTTTAAATTATTATGGTGCAATTTGTAAGGATAAATGCATTGAAATGATTTAATGGTGCTATTTGGAAGAGGCATGTCGATGCGTTATGTTATATTACACCGGGAGCAACGATTAACAAATTGGACAGAATAAAGAGTTATAATATATCAGTGCATTGTAATACACAGGGAGGACAGAATAAAGTGTTATAATATATCAGTGCATTGTAATACACAGGGAGCATCGGTGCATTATATTACAAAGGGTGCACTGCGGAACATATAGTCGTTTAAAAAAAATAGAGAGGGCCAACAAGGTTTGGATCTAATTCAATAATTGATTCTCCTATATTACATGCCAAATGCTCTATGTATAGTAAGTACACAAACCGATTAATTCTAAAATGCTTAAATTGAAAAAACCCTAATTATGAAGTGGTAGAGGAAGTTAACCCTAAGGTGAAATTTTGCAGGAAGAAGCATGGGTTTAAGGTAAGTATTTAAATTTTTTTGTCTCAATTTTAATTAAATTTAAATAGGAAAACATATCGTAAAAAAATTTACTAGTAAAATCTATAGTAAGTTTTTTAATTTTATTTTTCTGAATTGTGAATAAATGTACCAAAAATCATAAAATATTTTAATAGTAAAATTTAAGATTTTTGCTATCCATGGTTTTGAAAGAATCACCATACCTTTCAACTTCTGATGTTTCGGTGGATCCAAAATACTTTGTACATCTCTCTTACAAATGATCTCTCTTTTAATTAAACCCTAACAAAAATTGTAAAAAAAATTATTATTAAAATAAAGGATAAAATTTAATTTTTTTACTATTCAGGTTTTTAAGTGAAGCACCATATCTTTAAGCTTTTGATCTTCTGAATAGTTATGCTTCTCCAAATTATTTTGTTGTTGCATAGTGCTCCTGGTATGTCTCTCTTGTAAATCACTCACTTGAAATTTTGGGTAAAGTAATGGAATGGTGAATAGATTTTTACTATGTAAAGACTTTATGAAATTACATTTGGAAAAATCAATTGCGGCTCATTTTTTAATTTTAAAAAAGAAAAAGAAAAATCCCCTTGTTTTTTTCAATTTCTCCAAACATCAGTGAATTCGATAAAGAAGTGCACCAGTGTGTTTATAAAAAAACGCACTAACATTGTCGAGGCACAATTTTTTTTAAACACAATGACATGATGCAATTTTTTTTATTTTATTCTTTCAAAATCCTCAAACGGTGCAATTTTTTTTTTAACGCAACGGTGTGGTTTCTATTTAAAAACATCGATGCTCTAATTGTTATAAGAGCACAGAGTTGGTTGAATTCATTTTTATTTTTTAAAATCGGGAAACATGTGTGTAGCACTGTTGTTTTTTATTTAAATGCATAGGTGCATTTTTTTAGAAGAGCATCGATATGATAACATATTTTTTTTCGAAATGTCGGAAACTGATGCAAGTATTATTTAAATGCCCCAATGTTGTTAATTTTTTAAACGCATTAGTGCGCTTTGTTTTAATAAGCACACCAATTGGGTTTAAAAACTATCTGAAATTTTAATTTCACGTAAAATGGCATATCAATCTCAAATTATCCTTTAGGATGCATCCACATAAATTACAGTAGTTCATAGTATACATTTTCCACTTAAAGTCGACTTATTCTTGAAAAATGGTTTGAAAACAATATTAAAATTCATATTGTGTTTATATGGTTGCTGAGGTTAATTTTGGAGATGCACACAAATTTTTATTTCTAATTTTCCTCAAATGCAAGGATAAAATCTCAATAATATCAAATGGCCAATTCTTCAAATTCCAGCTCGTTTCATATTGTTGATCAAAGTCCTTCACGGAGTTCTCCCTTTCAATCTCTAGTAAGTTTGGATTTTATTTATATTTCGATTATTTAATTGAATTTATTTATTTTTAATCCATGTCAATTTGAATAAAAATGTATCTAAATTTGTAGGAACCTAATTCAAACTTGAGTTCAGATGCAAAAAATATTACTCCATATTTTCAAACACGTCAGAAACTCTTATTAGGAGCATCTTATCACAAGCAGTTGGTAGATGAAAATGGACAACCTCTTCACCCTGCCAATTAGAACATGGCATCTTCCAGTCGCAATCTTGGATCAAATATGGTATAATGTAATATCAACAAACCAATTGCATTGATGTGCTTACTAATATTACTGAGATTGTACTAATGACATTAATTATTTTTTGAAATTAGGATTCTAGTGATGATGAGAGACCCACCTACCATCTTTCGGAGCACCCCACTACAATGTCAACTCAGGAGAAGGCTACATTAAGAGCCAGAATTGAAGAGGAAGCATACAAAAATGGTTGAATCAACCACCTATTCAATTCCCACTAAGTCCATATTCACCAATTAGGAATGACTACAGTAATAGTAGTTTTTCATCACAAGTTGAAAATGGAGGCAATCAAATGGAGGTTGGTATGGAGGATTACTTACAGGATATGACTACCATGGAGACAATGTTGTTAGATGCATGCCATAATGATGAGCTAACATATGATGCTCATATCATTGATACCTTATTCGAAAGCCTGAAATCTGTTTCCACCACCCCTCTCGTTGGACCTGGTCGCAAGTTAAAGTCTACTCAGATTGGGACAACAATGTTGTTTTACAACGTGAAATCAAAGTTTCACATGTAAAATGCATGTTTCTCGGCAATATTGAAGTAATTGACCTGCATGATCAATCAAGTTCCTTATATATTGTCACAGTGAAATTTAAAAATTGTTGAACTTATGAATGTTAAATATTGACATTGTACAATTATATTCCCCACCAACTGCAAGATATTCAAAGATAAGGTTCTTCCAAGTGATACTGTCTTGTTGGGTAGTTGCAAAGAGGCAAAGCAGTTGTTGAAAATGTTGGGTGTTAACTACATATCATATCATGCATCTCTTAATGAATGTGTTCTATATAGAGGAGAATATGCAAGCAAAGAGATATGGTCGAAATGTGGGCATGGAAGGTACTATAATCCCAAGGATTCAAGGAATCTTTCGTTGCAAAGAATTAGATATGTTGCAGGAATGGAATGCCTCACATAGAAGTGCGTTAGGAGTTATGCAAATCCCAACAGATTCAATAGCCATGAAGAATATAGAGGATACATGGCATGAAAAATTCAAGGATGAAGTACGAAGTCTATGACTCAGCATATCCATGGATGGCGTCAACCCATATTCCCTCCAAAACACCAATTATTCTCTTTGTCTTATTGTAGTGATCAATAACAATATACCCCCATGGTTGTCCGTGAAGAATAAACATCTTATGTTCACTCTCATAGTCCCTGGTAGAAGACAATTGAAGAATATGGATGTCTACTTACAACCATTGGTAGATGAAATGAAGGAATTGTGGGAAGATGTGCATGTGTACGATTTATCAAGACCAATCACAACGAAGAGGAGTTTTATAATGTATGGCATACGTGCTTACACCATACATGATTATCCAGGATTAGAAGTTTGCTCTAGTAAATTACATTCTTATTGATTTGTTTAGTACCAATATTGTTTCGCATATTACTTTAATTCATTGTAATTGTTCATATCTTCGTGATCACTAACATCTTAGCTTGTATACAATAATTTCACAGGTCTTGTAACAAAAGGGTATCATGGATGTAAATGTTGTGGACCTTTTCTGAAGGCTAAGTGGTCCAGCCACCTATGAAAGCTAGTGTATGACTAATCCAAGGTATTCCTCCCAAAATAATACCCTTATAGAAGAGCAACATCCACTTTCAATGGTCAACCAGAGAGAACCCAAAGGCCTGCATTAATGACACTAGATGAATGGCTTAAAGCATATGACAGAGAGAAGGAGGAGTTTGCAGAAATTTTCAATTCAAATGGGGAGCCTATGTTCGATGATCTAGAATTATTCGACATCTATGCTGAGAAATTTCCCATTGGGATGAAAAGGAAATATGTCTTTTATGAGCTCCCATATTGGGAACATCTTAAGATTTCCCACTTACTAGATCCTGTGCATATATTGAAAAATGTTTCATCTTCTTTATGGAGACACGTATCGTCGAAAGAAAGTGACACATTGGCTGTTAGGAGAGATATTATTTCTTCAAAAACTAAAAAGAAACATTGTCCAAGACAAAAAAAAACTAGAGGAGAGGTTCGTCCCTCTTGGTCTTTCAAAAAAGGTGATGTCCCATGGATTTTAAAGAAAGATGATCTTTCTTTGGCAATGGAAGTTATAATGAGTGTGAGGGTGCCTTATTTATATGAGTCTTCACTACGGCACTGGTTTGTCGGGGTTGAAATCGCATGACCATTTGAACCTTCTAAGAGTATGTATGTCAAAAACATATATATATATATATGTGTGTGTGTATGTGTGTGTGTGTGTGTGTAATAGGACATTTTATAATTGATTTTTGTATAATGTACCATTTATCGTGCAGTGTCATTATCCTCTGCGTGTGCATGGGTGTGTGAACCATGACTTCCCCCAAGACCTACGACGTCCATATCTAAATTATCTGCATTTGTACGTTGGATTGCATTAGAGGATATTCATATCACTAGCATTACATGGTGACATCAAGAGATAACTAAGATTGTTTGTATGTTTGAGAAGGAGTTGTCGACCAGTTTCATGGACTTGCAAGTTCATCTTCTAATTCACCTAGTAAACGAGGTTGAATTAGTTGGGGTCATTTCTTATCGTTGATGTATTCTTAGAGAGGTACATGAAGAAATTGAAAGGTTTCATTCGACAAAGAGAAAAACATGAGGGGTCTATGGCAGAGGGGTCTATATTGTATGAGTCTTTCTATTATGCTAGTGAGTACATCAAGCAAATCGACAACACACCAGGTGCGACAATTTTGGAAGACGAAAGGGATGAAGACAAAAGAGAATGGGAGCTTCTCAAAATGAATGGAAAGAGACACATGATAAAGAGTAAGTGTTGGCTTATCATTTGTTAAATTACTACATAGTAACTATTCACATTGAATTTCATATTAATGCATATTTTGATCTCATATATATGTGTGTGTGTGTGTGTGTGTGTGTGTTGGTTTGATTTGATCATCAGTGAATTCAGAAATTAAAGCCATCAACAAATTCATTCTTTACAATATGGAAGCAACACAACCGTGGGTCACATTGTATGAAGAGAAGAGGAGGAAATGGGATAATGACAAGAAAGAATTCAAATGGTTAAATGGTAGAAGCATGCCTTATCTTGATCATTTAAAAGAAAATATGCCAATGACATGCCCTAACAGTTGGATTGTTGATCAAGTCAGAGAGAAATAGTACATCTAGTCGTTACCCACGTGCTGAAGAGGATAAGCTAAACATAGGGATTGGGTGAAACAACTCAGTAATTGTATTCTCTTTTTGTACAATTTTAATTTCATACTACACCTTTGAATTATAGCATATATATATTTACTTTTTATTATGCTCAAGTTATTAGACACATGACACTGTGATTTTTTTCACTTTTTTATAGGTGCATTTGTTCCCATTTGTGTGGGCATATGGACATCATTTTTGCACGGAGGATGTCGATGATAGATGCATGACACAATACTGTGGAGTGGAAGTCAAGTTTGACCAATCTAGTCGTGCTAGCCACCGTGATCAAAACCTAATACAAGGGACATTAGGTTACGTTGGAAAGATACAAGAGATCATTCAAGTGGACTTCTCTTCATTCCAATGTGTTATGTTTAGGTGTAAGTGGTGGAACACCTTTGATCAAAATAATGTAAGCGAATATCGTGATAGTGGGTTGATATCTATCAACTCTAGAAAGATGTGACATGAAGCTAGGGAGCCTTATGTTTTCCCAAAATAGTGCAACTAGGTGTTTTTTTACCCAAATGTGTTGGATATGGATGGGTGTTTTGTATTAAGACACGACCCTAGATCAAAACATATTTTGAGAATGATAGTGTTATCATGCCAAGCGAAAAAGATAATCAGGGCTATGACAATGCAAAGTGATATGTACTTGTGTTATTTTAGCATTTATACTATTGTTGTATGTTTTTGTTAGCATTATTTCGCTAATTATATTTTTTATATTCGTCTTGTTGACATTTTATAATATAATTGGTAAGATTCACAGACATTCTTACACATTTTTTGTAGTCGAAACATTTTTACAGTACTTAAAACTAAGTATTTTCAATTGTGTACATTGTCTATGATAATAAGGATTCAAGGTCACAACCCTTCTCAAATAGGAATATATCAAGTGCACTGAATTTGTGATAGTGATTAAGAGGCATTTGTTTAGCTTTCAAATAGACTTGGTGATGCATTTTTGTTTCCTACTTAGATTATATGAAATAAATATATATTTTTTTATGTATTTATAACTGAATTATTTAAAGTACACATGTCATTATCATTGTGAACATGATGTAATATTAGCTAGGAGAAATGTGAAAAACAGGAATTTTAGTGACTGTCTCGTGATAAGTATGTGGAAAAAAATAATATTTTTTGAGCATTAAGAAATAATCAAATATATTATTTGTCAAAAGTTTAAATCTAATTTATTATCATTTTTTATTATTTAACTCATATTTATTATTAAAAAGAGTTAAATTTAAACCAATACAATATCAAATAAATAACCAAAATGGCATCAAAATCTTATATCTTTAGCACTAAAAAAAATCACTTTCCTCTTTTAAGGGGGAACTTCCAATAGAACAAATCTCCAACTACAAGTAACTTCACATGAAGCCTTATCATGTTACATTTATTTATTCTTGTCTTTAGAGAGAGAAAATTCTAATTTAAATTAGTAAGAGATGCTATATATTTTAAATTTAAATTGTTTGAAAATCTCATAACTTTATCAATAAATTAAATTTTATAAAAATAGAATTTTTTAAGTTATATTAAATATAAATTAATTGCGTCCAGAAGTACTCTACAACTCACTGTGGGAGAGATGTTGTCATGTAAAGTTACATTTAAAAATAGTAAATTAATAATTCAAATTAACAAATTAAAAAATAGTAAACTAATAATTCAAATTTACAAATAGTAATAACAAAAGAAATTAATGAAGAAATTAATGTTGGCCATGATTACAATACTTCAATTGACACCTTAATTTTATATAACTTTATATAAAAATAAAAAGTAATTCAAAGTTAAAAATAATAATTACACCGTAATGCGTTTCCCTCTGAAATGAACTCCCCAAACTGCTTTCATGTCAAAATATGTGCTATTCGATTTTGTTGTTAGACAATTGGATAATCAGTACTCGTTGATTCGAATTGAACAATGCCAGCCGGGAGGGTTGTCACTGGGTCATTGGATCCTGCAATAACTATCAACTATCTTCCTTACAAACCGTCAACCGACTTAACTTATTATATCGATAATATTTTGCGCAGTGAACAATTTTTTTCTTCAAACTTTCAGATATGCTTCTTTTGTTAATTTTGCGAATCTGTAACTTGATCTTGCATTGTAAGTTTTGATTTACGCTGATATCAATAATATTTTGCTCTATGAACAAGGTTTTTCTTCAAATTTTCAGGTTACGCAGCTGGTATTTCGAAAGCAGAGGCGCATCTATTGCAAATCATTAATCCCCTACAGCAAATGAGTAGTTTTCCAGGCTCAAATTTGTAAGGTACGTATCGTATTATTGTACTCTTACCCCCCTTGCATGTGCATTACTTGCTAATGCCTGAGAGAGGATTTCGATGGTGATTTTCGCGCCGCTAATGAGAGTTTTGTTTTCCTGAGCGTTTTCCATTTGCTCAAAAGTGCCTCTCTGAGATGGTCGAGGTTTTGTTCTCGGTTTGGTAGATATTGCTGGATTTTTTGTTTCTGGGTGTCGCAGTAGTCCAACGTTTGTTTGGGGGTATGACCATTGTTTTTAGCATAAATCAACTTGGATTTATATTCTTGTAGTTGCTTTTATTAATAGTAAATACTGTAATGGTTATAGAATGTAATCTCCTTGGGTATTTTTTTTTAGAGGGATCTGGCATCGCATGGTAACTATGTTATTACATGACAACAGTTCTTTGGAGAAGGAAAAATGCCAAGCGGTGGGTTTCGTGTGCTACATCTTGTGAGACCATTTCTTTCAATCTTACCAAAAGTCCAGACAGCAGAACGAAAAGTACCCTTTAGGGAAAAGGTTCTTTAAACTGTAATCTCCCCTTTAATCTTTCTCGTATGTAGTCAGTTGCCTCTATATGGAATACATTCAGCAATCGGTGTGGATCCATTCTATTAGATGCATGTAATTCTGGCATAAATGGACATTTGATATTTATGACATACGATACACGTGTATATATATGATATATAAATTACTTAATGTGTGTGTTTTAGTTTTTACTAAGACATTATATGTGCAAGTAGTATAACCTTATATATATATATAAATTAATTAATTCGTATGTTTTAGTTTTTATTTAGACATTATATGCGTGTTTTAGTTTTTCTGAGATATTATATGTGGGAGTAGTATAAATTAATTAATTCGTGTGTTTTAGTTTTTATTAAGACATTATGTGTGGAAGTAGTAATGGTGGAAGTTAGTTGTTGGAGATTAAAACTATCTTAAAGAACATCTTGATTTGATTCATTTTCACACAATCTTAATGATAACATGTTATAAATCGGTAGATCATTTTTCCATCCAACATTACAAATCATGAAACATGAAAGAAATGAGGAATACAAATCATAAGTTGATCTTTCATTAATTTTAAAAGATTTTGTTTAGTTTTTTATGCAAGTTTTATCTTACTTCAGTTTTTTATGCCAATTTCATCTTGACTTTGGCTTCATCGTCTTCGTGTTGAAGCCAAAAAGCCAGAATTCTTAGACTCTATTTGTTGATCATTGAAAAGAATTCAAGAATTTAGCTTGTTTAATGTTGGGAACAATTGAATTTCATTCTTGCAAGAAGCTACTCCTATGTGAGTACGTTTTGACGGAAAGTTACAGTAGAATGATGTTTAATATTCTATAGATTTGGCAAGTTCCTTTTGATTCACTCATTTTTTCTTGGAGTCTGAAACTGGCCTTTAATAAGATTTTGCAGCTATTAAGTGGTGAAGGTTTCTAAAGAGCTGAAATATATGGAGAGCCTCTTGACTTATTCTGATCACAGTTTCGATAATCTCTCTGAAACGTTTCGATAATCTCTCTGAAACTTGACCTGTTAGATGAGTAAAGAAATCAAGTTTCGATAATCTCTCTCAAACTTGACCTGTTAGATCAGTAAAGCATCGTGCATGCAGTTAGTTATTTCTTTAATGTTGAAGATATTATAGCCTTTAATTAAGGGCTAGATATTTCTTTTACGTTGAAAATATTATACCCTTTAATAAGATTTTGCAGCTATTAAGTGGTGAAGGTTTCTGAAGAGGTGAAATATATGGAGAGCCTCCTGACTTATTCTGATCACAATTTCGATAATCTCTCTCAAACTTGACCGGTTAGATGAGTAAAGAAATCGTGCATGCAGTTAGTTATTTCTTTTATGTTCAAGATATTATGGCAAATCCTATTTCCAACTCCACTGCATTATAAATGCAGTCTGACATGCAAGGGGAATAGGGGTTGCCTTGCATTTATATTTCTTTCAAAATTGACTTTGACATGTTAGCAGCATTTATATTTCTTTCAAAATTGACTTTGACATGTTAGCAGCAAGGCAACCCCTATTCCCCTTGCATGTCAGACTGCATTTATAATGCAGTGGAGTTGGAAATAGGATTCGGAGAATCATTTCTCAAAGCATTGGGCTTTTTTTACTGCACGATTGCTAAATCCAATGTCCTTTTTGAACCCAAGGGCTCGGAATTGTTCAAACAATTAAAAATAAAGAGAATAAAGAGATGCTTACAATATTTTTGTTAATGTTTGTAGTTTTTTTTTTTTTAATTTGCATATAAATATTCTTATTTGCAGTCTTTCCATTAAAATTCATATGGAAGCACATAACTATTTATTATTTATATTTTCAGCTTTATTTTGAATTTTTCTCTTACTTTTGATGTTATAGCTTTCCATCTTTTATGTAGAAAACATTGTCCATATTTATCTTTTGCTAATATAATAAAAATATAATTGGATTTCATTTTCACACTTAATCAAGCAAGCAAAGATAGACTAGTGGAACTTTTCATATTTTTGATGATTTAATAATAGCTACATTTGGTTCCTCCCCTAGCCACACAATTTCTCAATGGTTCCATAGATTCATGTTCAATCATGCATTAGGGTTATTTGTGCATTTAAGGAGAAGAGAAAGTAGGCACAATTAGCCACCCCAACATATACAACTATAGGATGAGTTTCTAAATTTTGTTCCTACCCATTGAGTCTAATAGTGATGATTAAGACATAATTTTCATTGAGATGTAGCCTCTTAACATTGGATATGGACCAATCTCTAATAATGAGATGATCCATTCCTTGATGGTGTTCTCCTACTCAAAGCCATGATGTTTATGTGTCATTGTTAAGAATAAGTGATGTATTTATGCATATTTATGTAATGTATTATATGTTATTGAACTTTTCCCTTACTTTTGATGTGTTTTCAATCTTTTATGCAACATTGTCCATATTTATACCTTGCTAATTAATAAAAATATAATTTGGTTTCATTTTCACACTCAATCAAGCAAGCAAAGATAGACTAATAGAATTTTGTCATTATTACTCTTTTGAGAAATGAACTTTACCATTTTATTTTAGGTTTGATAAAGGGTCCAAATTATAAAAAGTTTTGAGAAGGGAAACATCATGCACCGAGAAATAAATTAATAATGATACATAGTACATAAATCTAATGGAATATATCTCAACCTGTATAGCATTTATTACTTTATGGTTGGATGCACATTGATAATTGTGGTGAAAAATATACACCCTCCCTGTAAACACGAGACTAACTTAGTAATTTAGAAACCTTAGTGTCATAAATGGGAGCAACTTAATAATTTAGAAACCTTAGTGTCATAAATGGGAGCAACTGTGAGTATTCAATAGTTTTCTAATTGTTCCCCCTTGTCAAGTTTACTTCTGGATGGGATAAATCACTTTTTACTGAACATGTCCTTACACCCATATCCAAGAGAAAACCTTAGTGTCATAAATGGGAGCAACTGTGAGTACTCAATAGTTTTCTAATTGTTCCCCCTTAAACTTCTAGATGGGATAAATCACTTTTTACTGAACATGTCCTTACACCCATATCCAAGAGAGTTCTCTTGAGAGATAATATTAAGATTCCAAGGATTGTATAATTTTGGATCAATGTTAATTTATTCATGTATATCTTTTTTTTCTTTTTTTTTGTATGGAACAAGTGGAATGAGGTGTTATTTGATATTATGGAACTTTTCATATTTTTCATGATTTAATAATAGCTTGATTCTTGTTAACTTTTCCCTACAACTTTGAATGATAGAGATGCAAATGACACACTTCCCCTTAACCTCAACTTTGGTGCATCAGACAACTGCAACTCAATATCCTTGACATTGGTCAGTTCTTTCTTCAACAATTGAACCTCTTCATTAGCCTTACTTGTCATGGAAGATACTTATTTGGCTTCAAATTCCCATTTTGTAGCAATAGCAACCTTTTCATCCTCAACCATTGAATGTAATACATATGCCGAATCGAGAGCCTCTTTCAAAGAACATATCTCTACAGACAATTCCTCTGATTTTGTTGCATTAGCCTTTGAAGCATTGACTGCATCCATGCCCTGTTTAGTTGTGGTGTCCTTAGAATCCATCACAGTGGAGAGTTTTTCCTTGACCCTTTGAAGCTCTTGATGTGTAGATTACAAGGAAACCACATCAAAAACATGTTGTCTCTACACAACTTCAAGTTAAGACTGTCAGCCTTGATCCCTCTTTTGAGTAGCCTCAATGGTGTCCTGCTCAAGCTCATCAGCCGACAACTTCTCACTCTTGAAGATTGATCTATAATTTTCCTACTCTTCTAGATATTTTAATTCAACACATTTAACTTCTGCAGGGCTTCCTTTTCCTTGATATTAGCATGCTCCACCTGGGAAAGGACCTTCTCTATTCTTTTACTTGGATTTTCTTCAACCTCTTGTTCTTTCCTGTATAGAAAATGATACTCTTCTTTTGTAATTGGCATAGAATTGTCATTTGATTTCTTAGATTAAGCTCATTTTCTTTGTCCAGAAGAGGATCTTTGATAGTAGAAATTTCCATATTAGCACTTTGTGCATCTTCTTTTGCTGCAACGATCTCAGCTTCAGCTTCTTCAAGGGAATCTAATAATTTAGTTTCATTTTCTTTGGCTATGTTAACCTCAACTTCGGTGCATCAGCAACTTCAACTCAATATCCTTGACATTAGATGTTTATTTGGATTCAGATTCCCATTTTGTAGCAATAGCAACCTTTTCGTCCTCAACCATTGAACGTGTAGCATATGCTGAATCGAGAGCCTCTTTCAGAGAACATATCTCTCCACACAATTCCTCTGCCTTTTTGGCATTGGTCCTTGAAGCATTGATTGCATCCAAACCCTCTTTAGCTAAGATGTCCTTAGAATCCATTGCAATGGAGAGGTTTTTCTTGATCCGTTGAAGATCATGATGTGTAGATTTCAATGAAATTGCATCAAAATCATGTTGTCTCTACACATCTTTAATTTCACACTGTCAACCTTGATCCCTCTTGTGAGCAGCCTCAATGGTGTCCTCCTCAAGCTCATCGATTGACAACTTCTCACTCTTAGATTTCTCCAGTGCTCTCTTCTTCTGAACCACAAGAGACTCACCCAATATCACATTGGCTTCATCTAATGCCCTCTTATAAAGAAGTATCATAATTATTACTTGGTTGAATTTTATGAGATTTATATGCAATATTATCAATAATTAATAAAAAAAATATAGCCTTAGGCACCCTAAATCAACTTCAGTTTATACAACATTAGAATTTCATTTCTGCTACATCTCTCCATCTTATTTAGATTGTTCCTCAAATCTCTCCATCTTATTTAGATTGTTCCTAAATTTATGCCTTACGGTGTTTCCTTTGCAACATTTGGTGCAAATGCTAGTTTAGCTTTTATGGAAGAAATGTAATGAGTAAAAAATATAATTTATTTTTTACTACAAGGAAGAAATGCAACTTTTTTACATGACAAAAAATAGTATTTTTTTTCACAGGAACGGTTATGGATTGTATTAATTGAATGGCCTAAATGCCAGACTTCTTATTACAATGGGAGTGAGCCAAATCCAAATAGAATCGACCTCCTGAAGTGCTGTGGGGCTTGTATTCCGCTTCCAGCTCTTTTTGGGTTCAACAATATAGTTGATTTTTGTGATTTGCCCAAGCTTGAATATACAGACAAACTGATTTAGTATCAAACAATAAAAGATATCTTCTGAACTGATTATGGAATTGGATCCCATGTTTCATCCCCATCTCTTATCATTGCTCTAGCAGAGAGAAGAGCGGCTTTATTAGCTTCAAGATCTGCTTCTTTGTTGTTGTCTCTCAGTACATGAAAGTATTTCAAGTTTTGGAACAGCTTCCCCAAGCTTCTGATTCTATGTATCAACCTTGCTAATCTTAAGTCCCGAGGGGTAGAATTGGTCACCATGAGTTTTATAATCACTTGGGAGTCCCCAAAAATGTTTGCCCCCTTGATTTCTAGATTCAAGAGCAACTTGAGGCCTTGGTAGAGGGCCAATGCTTCAGCTTGATTGCTGAAGTTGATCCCCAAACCCCAGGCAAAGCTGTGGGTCGATATGCCTTCAGTGTTTTTAACAGTTCCTCCTGCCCCAGCCTTGCCAGGATTTCCTTTTGCTGCCCCATCAAAGAAGAGAGAGTGCACCTTTTGGTTGGAGATCCAGTCTTGAAAATCTTCCTCATTTTTTCCCCTTACTTGCCATTCCTCGGGAGAGAAAATGTTTATGGCGGCTTGGTGAAATTGCAGATTTAAGGAGGTCCCCCAAACAATATCTAGCTGATTGAGATTCAGGTCGCCTTTTTGATCTCCCAGGCATTCTTTTAATTGGAACTTTATCTTAGCCGCTACCACCTTGACATCGTGTTGGATGCTTCTGAAAATTCTGTTGTTTCGCTCTAGCCAGATCTGCCAGCAGCAAATTTTGAGGAGAGAAGACCAAGCCGCTTTAATCACTTTGTTTTTGGGGGGGGGACTGGGATAGATATTTTGCCAATTAGCGAAAAGATCAATTATGGAACCAAGGAGATCGAAATTGGAGTTCCAATGGTCCATCAGCTCTCTCCAAACCTGCACAGTGAAGTTGCATTTTAAGATGAGGTGCGTGGCACATTCCACATTCTCTCTGCACAGGGAACACCTGGACGGGCCACAGAATCCATGCCTCTGCAGATTGTCATCGGTAAGTATTTTTCTGTAGCATAGGAGCCAATAGAACATGTCGATTTTGGGCAGCGAGGGGATGCCCCAAACTACCTTCCACAGAGCCAGATCAGGAGGGACGTTTGGAATTGAGGCAAGATTCGCTTAGCCTTGGGCAACAGTGAAACCTGCAGTTAAAGTACCCTAGCCATGCATGTCTTTTATGCGAATGTGCGAGGGGGAAATTCCATTCAACATTGTGCGGAGGCAGATGGAGTCCTGGAGGAGATCTGAAGGTAAGTCGATCGAGCTCCAGCCAGCCCAACGCGTCCCATCCCACGTGGATATATCCCACAGCGTGGATTTACATGAAGCAGTCAACCAATCTCTCAGCGCCTTCACAGAGGGACACTCACCAATCGGATCGCGATCGGTGATGCAATCAGTCCAAATATTAATTTTTTTTCCATTTCCAGGAATCCAATAAGCGTTGGAGTGGATCAAAGGGGCATTTTTGGAGCAGAGTCTAGCAAATTGAGAGACGCCTTGGGGGAGAGGCCCATCCAAACATTTAAGCCTCTTGCCTTAGAAATATTTCCTCCAAAGCGCTAGCTGGGCCCAGCCAGGCTTGGGCGCGATAATTTTCCAGAGGAGCTTGGTTCCCATGGCAATGTTCTGCAGGGGTAGTTTCTTGAAGTTTAGACCTCCCTCCATCTGAGGCTTGAGGACCATATCCCAATTAACAAGAGGGATTTTCCTCTCATTATGATTGCCTCCCTTCCAAAAGAAATTTCGAATGTGCTGGTCCATTTTCTGAAGAATGTCGATTGGAGCTAGGAGCACTAAGAACTAAAATAAGGGGAGACTTCTGAGAACGGCTTTGATAAGGACTGACTTGCCCGCAGTATTTAGCCAGTTGAATCCCCATGCCTGAAGTTTGATCTTGAATTTTTCTACTTGAGGAAGCCAATCCCTGCTATAGGCATGCTTGAGAAAGATAGGGAGCCCAAGGTACTTAAACGAGGTCCATGCTGAGGAGGCAACAAATCCTAAGCATCTGGCAATGGTACTAAGCAGAGTGGTCGTGGTATTCCGGCAGTAAATGTGGCACTTTCCCTTGTTGATACTGCTTCCGGACACCCTACAAAACTCATCAAGAGCCTCTTTGAATCTGTTAGCAGAGTGGATCGAAGCAACTCTAAGAAGCAGGGTATCATTTGCAAACAGGGCATGGTTGATGTTTTGGACTCCCCTCACAATGTGAATCCCTGAAATCTCCTGCTCTTGCATTTTGTTATTTAAGTGGAAACTGAGAATGGAGGCTTGAATAACAAACAGGAGAGGAGACAGGGGGCAGCCCTGCCTTAGTCCTCTTGAAGCTTTAAAAAATCCAGCAGCTCTGTCGTTGACTAGAGGAGCAATCCATGGCTCCAAGATACAAGCCCGGATCCAGTTCATAAAGTTCTTCCTAAATCCAAAATTTTGCAAGACATTCAAGAGAAAGCTATGTCTAACACGATCAAAAGCATTTGTTAAGTCCAATTTGATAGCCATACCTTTTTCCTTGCACTGCTAGCTTGAAAGGATTGCCTCTTGAACTAAAATGAAGTTGTCCACGAGCTGTCTTCCATGGATGAAGCCCCCTTGATTCTCTGGAATGATTTTAGGGAGAATATGCTTTAGCTCGTTAGCAATTATTTTGGTAATCAGTTTGTAGCCAGTGTTGCAAAGAGAGATGGGACGAAATCTGTTGAAGGAGTTGGTGCTCTTCTCCTTGGGGATGAGTGCAAGAAACGAGGAATTTGTACTTCCTCCAATTTTCTGACAGGCTTGCAATTTTTGGACCATTTTATAGAGGTCTTTTCCCACAATGTGCCAGCAGGTTTGGAGAAATCTGACAGAGAAACCATCAGGACATAGGGCTTTATCTGGGTCCATGGAAAAGAGAGCGCTTTTGACCTTGTCCATGGTGACTTTGGCTTCTAGATGGTGATTCATCTCAGCAGAGATTGAAAGGGGAACCCCGTCCAGAAGACAAGAGTTCTGAGGCGCATTCACCTTTTCGCTGTACAGATTTTTGAAGTGGAGAAAGGTTGCTTGTTTGATGCTTGCAAAGTCTTTGTGAATGATATATTCTTCTTTAATTTCAGTTATGGAGTTGAAACATTTTTTGGCTTGAGCTTGCTTGTGGAAAAATGAAGAGTGTCTGTCTCCTGCTTTGAGCCAAAGACGGCGAGATTTAATCCTCCATGATTCCTCTTCGGCCGGGCAGGCTTTATGATATTGTTGGTGGAGTTGGACCTCTTTATCAAGAATTTCTCTAGACATGTATGCCTCTTCCGAGAGCAAATGATGGGCATCTAGCTGACTTTGGAGCTTTTTCCTTTCAGCTGCTGGGTTAGGAAGAGTTTTGGCCCAGCACTTTAGGGCAGATTTCACTCTTCTAAGTTTTTCTTCCCATATGTAGAATGGAGATCTGTTGACTGGCTGGGACCAACTTTCCTTGACTATCTGCAAGAAGCTGGGTTCCTTGATCCAAAGAGAGCTAAACTTGAAGGGGATGGGGCCAAGATCAGAGTGAGCTCGGAGATCGAGCTTGATAGGATTGTGATCAGAGGTGCTACAAGAAAGGATATGCATGCTAAAGTCTAAACCAAGCAAAAGAAAGGAACTTTGAACAAAGAATCTATCCAGCCTTGTTGCAATGTGTCCAGGGCCTATTCTTTTACTTGACCACATGTAATTATCAGAGACAGGCTTGATATCTAACAAGTCCCAATCTTGAAGGAGATCCTCTGCCCATTCCCTTGCCGGATCTCGCACAATGCAGCCTCCTCGCTTTTCCGAAGAATGCAGCGTGAGGTTTAGGTCTCCTGCAATGATGACGTTTTCTAGATTGCCCAGATCTGCTTGGTTTCTTATTGAATCCCAGCAGGTCTTTTTTTCTCCAGCATTAACCGACACATAAACATTAAAGAGGCAAAAAGTTTCTTTGGTAACTAGATGCTGCATCTTTAGCATCAACCAGTGAGTATTTGAAATCTCAGACACTAGCGAGAACCTGTTATCATTCCAAAGAGTACCCAACCCTCCAGAGGCTCCTCGGACTGAGACAGCTGTAGCTTTACTCTTATTCCAGAGTTTTTTACTTGATTGGAGGAAGTCTAAATCCTCCATCTTGGTCTCCTGGAGAAGAGTATGTCTGGGACTTCTATTCTTATTAAATTTCTTATAGCCTCTTCTTTGATTTTACTCCCCATACCCCTACAATTCCAGGAGATTATTTTCATTATTTACCTTTGCTTTGTTGGGCTCCCTTGGAGCCTTGATGCTGGTTTCTTGCCATCTTCGGCTTTTTGGCTAACAACCTCTCCAGAGTTGGTTGGCTGCCCTGTAACTTGTCCTTGTACGTTTCGTGCTCTCTTTTCTCCCGATCTATTTTGCGCCCTCTTGTAGATCTCCTTACAAAGGTTTGGGAATCACCTATTTCTCCTTCCTCCTCCGAGTCTTCCGATTCTTGGTCCTCTTCCTCAACTTCGACGGGGGTTCCTTTTGAGCTTTCTGCAACACCTGTATCCTTGGGAAAGATAGGCAGATTACCTTTTTCTGAAGTCACTGTTTTTGGATCACGACTTCATGGGTGTCCTCTGGCTGTGAGCTAAGAGGATCGTACCTATTTTATGGGGCAGTCTTGGACGGGATCTGGTGAGCAGGGGCCTGGTAAGGACCTTTGCCATTAGTGCCTCCTAACTTCTGTGTCTTGGAAGAAGTTTTGGATCGTTTGACTTGGTTCCAGCCGTCCTCCTTCCCTTGCACAACTTCATTGATGGACGGGCAGCTTCTGGCGAAGTGGCCATAAACATGGCATTTCCGGCATTTGAAGGGAAACTGTTCATAGTCTAGTTTCTGCACATGCATCTAGCTTCCTACCTTGATTTTGATGGCCCCTGGAAGTCCCACCTCCAGATCTACCTCTACGCAGATCCTGGCACAATCATATTGGTCCTTGTTATTCGCCCGATCTATGAATTTCCCCAGGGCATTTCCAATGTGCATCAGTGAATCCTGATTCCAGCAATGAACTGGGAGATTTGGAAGCCTAACCCACACCGAAATAGCTTTGGGTACATCTACTGCTGGATCGAAATCCAGAGTCCATTTATTCAGGTACAAACCCTGAGGGCCCATGAAGTAGGGGCCATTTCGAAAGATCAGATCTTTGTCGTCCTTTGAAGTGAATTCGAAGAGGAAGAATCCTCGCCCTAGAAAGTAAGAGGTCACACTTTCTTTGATCAACGGCGCCCAGTTTCTGTTGACCCAGCTCTCAGTGGATTTGGGGGATGACCATAGTCCAATGAACTGGCCGATGAGAGCTCGCTCAGATAAAGACAATGCAACCTGAATCGGGGTTTCCGGAGGAAGAGAGATCTCTGGGATATCATCCAATTTCTTGAGCCTGCCAAAAGCAAGCAGGGAGCAGTTCAAACCTCCATGGACCAGGCTAACTGCAGGAAGGAGAAGAGCCTCGCGCAGACACGCCTGCAGGGATCTAGGCGGCGGAGTGCGGGCGCGCACGTTGTCTGTAGGTTGCGTAAGGAGCGGATCTCAAGGGTTAGCAGATCAGGGGCCGAGTTGTAGAGCCGCAGCATCTTTTTTCGATAGAGGGTTGACAATAAATAGTATTATTGATAGTACATTATGTGTAATTCATTCAATGTTTCATTTACATTTGATATTTAAAACAAAAATATATTTATAGCAAAAATTATTTTACAATCACAAGTAAAATATTTCAATGTCCAAATTAAATAACATAGTTTTATAGATAATTTATATAGAGAAAAGTAAAGTAATTTAAATTTATTTTATTTATTTATTTTTTCACTGAGAAAGATTGAGAAAATTCTTGTTCCATTAATAGTTGTTTTCTAATTCAAAGTATGAGGGATATTTATAAAATTTTCAATGCTTAATATGGATTTGATATGTAATATTTAACAAAATATTAATAATACAACTAATTAATGTAATTTTACAATCATAGTTTCAACCATACTAAACTTTGTAATTTATAAAAATATCTTTGCATTTTTTAAGTCGTTTTGCGTGCAATTTCATATATAAAAGTTTGATATAAGTTCATCAATACATAATCTATAATAAATGTTATGTCGTAAAAATAAACATCATGAAATAATATTTAATCTTGTTGATTGTGGTCCTTCATCGCATCAGTGCTCCTCTGTTGTGCGCGCGAGCCCCCTGCTGCGCCCTGCGTTCACTGCGCCTACCTGGGCGCAGGCCACCGGCCATGGCCCCCTCGGATCCACCTCTGGAGGTTGTCGATTCTCAGAGAGCCTTCTCCGAAATGGTGAAATCCCTGCCTCCTCAGCGCCCCAGGCCTGCCTTAACAAGGTTTGTCAAGAAGCTAGATGGACTTCTGGAAGTTCGGTTGCCTCTAGTCTTGCCACACATGGCGGCTTTGTCTCTCGCTGAAAAAGGACTCATAGGACAATTCACAGGCCTCTGGCCTTCTCCTAGAACTGTACAAAGATGGGTCAAAAGAAACTGGGTTGATAAGATCCAAGGGAAAATCTCCATCAGGTTTTGTGGGAAAGGGTACTTCACTTTCCACTTTGAATCCAAAGAGGATAAGGACTTAATCTTCAGAAACGGACCCTATTTTATGGACTCCAGGGGCCTCTACCTCAACAAATGGACTCCAGATTTTGATCTTGAACTAGACATTCCCAGCGCTGTCCCGGTATGGGTCCGTCTCCCTCACCTCCCCCTCCATTGCTGGGGAGATGAGTCTGTCTGTGCCATCAGGAACGCTGTAGGAAAATACATCGATCGCAGTGAGCCAAAAGATAACATGCAGGCCTACACAAGGATCTGTGTCGAAGTGGATCTTGGCAAAGGGCTACCAGAAGCAATAAAACTGAAAGTGGACGAATGGAGCCATATCCAGCAGTTGGATTACGAGCAGATACTTTTTAAATGCAAGGTATGCCACGAATATGGACACTTCGCCAACAGATGCCCTAAACTCGTTGATGCAGAAAGCGGTGACCAAGAGGGCCAATGGGAATCAGTCAAAAAGAAGAAGTCTGCCCCTCCTCCGAAACGCCCCTGGAATCTGCTCCTCCAGCTCCCTCTGCCTCTCGACCATCTTCATCCTCCCCTCCTTCATCTGTCCACCCCTCTCCTTATCCTTTGATCCCCTCTTCCTCTAACCCCTCCCTTGTCTTATCCTCCCTTGATCCACCCTCTATGGATCCTCCTCAGCCCCCCCTGAACCTCTCCGAGTCCTCAGATCCCCCTCCCTTTCTGATCACTTCTTCGCAAGCTTCTCTTGAACCCTCCTTTCCTAGACATTCTAGAAGCAGCACTAAAGAACATGGAACTGCCAATGACACTCATAAGAAAACTGGACCAGGCAGGAAATCAGCAAAGCAACATAGGGACGAGAACGCTCAGAAAGATATAGCCATGGGAACTCAAACCCCAATAGAGTCTTTCATTTAGGGACATCAAGAAAAAGAAACAAACCACAAAGAGCAAGAGAGGCGAGCACCTCTCCGCACGCCAAGTATCCAATGATGAAAATATTGTCTCAGAACAGTAGGGGGTTAGGGCACCCCTCCAAAATCTCTACCCTCAGAGATTTAATCCACAGTGAAAAGTGAGAAATCTTACTGATTCAGGAAACAAAACAGGATCAGCAAGCAATGAGAAGCATTATAGACCAGCAAAATCAATACAAAGGGTGCGTAAGCGAGGCAAGAGGAGCTTCGGGAGGCATAGCCACCCTCTGGGATCACAACAAGTGGAACTGCATCTCAATAAATCCGCAACAGCATTGGATCAGAACAACGTTCGATAACAGAACGAATAACCAAACAATAATCATCTACAATGTGTATGCGCCCAATCATTACAGAGAAAAGGAAACATGCTGGGGTGATCTTCAGGCTAGTATTGATGGTGAACTAAACTCAAATATCATAGTGCTAGGTGACTTCAATCTCATACTGCATGCTAATGAAAAAAGGGGTGGCACCTTTTCTCCAGATCCCTTCAGAGGCCGGCTAGAGGCTATCATTCAAGACCATGATCTAATGGATGTGGCCCCAAAGAATCGTAGGTACACTTGGAGCAACCACAGACTTGGCTCGGGAAACATTATGGAACGTCTGGACAGGTTTCTCATCAACACCTCTTTCTACGTGGGGATATGCCACCGTTCTCTCCTCATCTACCTCCGATCATTATCCTATTACCCTCACGCTAGAATCTCAATGCCCCCTTGGGCCCATTCCGTTTAAATATAGCCCTTTATGGAATGAGATTCCTGTTGTTAGAGAAATAGTCCAGAGAACGTGGATTCAGCATGTAGAAGGGTTGCCAGGTTTCATTTGGGAGACCAAGAAAAGAAAATTCAAGCAGGCTATCAAAGAATGGGCAAGAGTTAGCTATAAGGAACCTGAGGAGACCAAAAAGAAAGTAAAGGGTGATCTAGAGAAAATCCAGAGAACGATAGAAGAACAAGGACTCTCCCAGCAGACTATGGAACAAGAAAGGAACCTCTACGCTCAACTGAGTCATATAAGTAGGGAAGAAGAAACCAAATGGCGGCTAAAATCTAGGCAACTCTGGCTTCAAGGAGGAGATAAAAATACTGCATTTTTTCGTAAGCAAGCCACAGCTCAAAAACTCAGGAATAATGTTTGTTCAATCTTGGATAAGGAGGGCAATCAGCAAAACACTCAAGAGGCCATTAGAAACGCTGCCACAGAGTTCTATAGAGATCTTCTCACTGAAACCAAAGGAGAAGAGGATTATAATGATCTTCTCCAACACCTCCCTAAAGGTCTCACCAAGGACATGAATGATAGCCTGAATAAAGAAATTGAAGAGGAGGAAATAAGAAGTATGATTTGGACTCTGAATCCTGATAAGGCGCTCGAGCCTGATAGATTCCACATATGCTTCTACAGGGCATTCTAGGGTTCAATAAAAAAGGATCTAATCAAGATGATCAGGTGGATTTAGCAGAAGGGAAAGATAGGTGGTTATATTGATGCAACATTCCTTGCCCTCATCCCTAAAGAAAACCGACCTTCTTCCTTCTCTCGGTTTAGGCCCATATCCCTCTGCAATGCTTCTTATAAAATCTTGTCCAAAATCCTGGCATCTCGACTCAAACCTCTCCTCCCCTCTTTGATTTCTGAAAATCAAGGAGGGTTCTTGCCCAATAGACAAATCACTGACTCTATTATGCTTATTCAGGAAGCCATTCACTCAAGCCTATCTAGGAAGGAGAAAGAATTCATCCTCAAACTTGACCTGGCCAACGCATTTGATAGAGTTAGACACCCCTTCCTCTTTGTTGTTTTAAGAAAGATGGGGTTTGAGTCGCCCTACCTCAGTCTTATTTCTGCTTGCATCTCTGGACCTTGGATTTCCCCACTCGTCAATGGAAGGTCGGGTGATGCCTTTCAAGTTTCTAGGGGCCTCAGACAGGGCTGCCCCCTCTCCCCTTCTCTCTTCATTCTCATGGCGGAATCCTTCAGCCAAGCTTTGAACCACAACAGAAGAGTGGGTCTCATCTTAGGCATAAAATTTGGAAATGGAGCTAAGAATATCAACCACTCACAATTCATGGAAGACACCTTGCTCATTAGAGGAGCCTCCACCACCATAGCACAAAGGTTCAAGACTCTTCTTGACAGATTTATGGAGTTCTCCGGAGGCCTGATCAACCAGCAAAAAAGTTGTATCTATGGATGGAACGCTTCTAATCAGGTCATTCACAACATTGCAAATATCTTTGGAGTCTCTTGCAATCTAGATTGGACCCATTTCTCTTACCTGGGCATGCCAGTGAGCCTAGTATCTTTGAAAGCAGGAACCTGGGACAGCATCATTGACAAGATGAAGAGGAAAGTTCAACAATGGGGTTTAATGTGGCTCAACCCAGCAAGCCGGCTCACCCTTCTGAAATCAGGTATTTCCTCTCTACCCCTCTATCGCTTTTCTCTCTTCCAAGCTCCTGCCTCTTTCCTTCACAAAATGGATGTTGTCCTCGACATTTTCTCTGGCAAGGGGGGAAAACGACAAGAAGAAATTCAACCTTGTCAGCTGGAAACAAGTCATTCAGGCTCAGGATAGAGGGGGTCTCAGTGTTAGGTCACCCACTTTCACTAATCTTGCCTTCGGAGGGAAGATAGTTTGGAGGCTCATCACTGGTCCTCCAGCGTGGTGGAAACAAGTCCTGGAAAGCAAATATCTGAACTTCCCCAGGCAGCAGCTCCTAGACTCTAATATCCCCAATAGGGACTCCTCAAAAATTTGGTGACTGTGCAAAAAAGTTATCCTTATGATGACTTAGAATATGTCCAAAGTCCCTAGGGGAGGATCTAGAATAAACATTGGGGCTGATAAAATCTTGGGACAACAGCCAATAAACAGGCATAATGAAGCTATTCCTATTTTGACTTTCCTCAACAACAGAGGGATTTTTTATCTTGACCAAATCTCTAGATGGGACCCTTTGTCTCACATTTGGATCGGATGGACGTTTCCTGCTATCCCTAATGATATTAATAACAACTTATTCGCTCTTTTGTCTCTGCTCCATGGCAAAGCACCCATCAAGAAAAATGAGAAGGACGACTTCCAATGGGACCCTTCAGGATCGGATTATTCCATTCAAGCAGGACATCAGCATATCAGCTACAACACCTTCCACATGCCATTATGGAATCAATGGAGAATCGTTTGGAAATATGAGGCGCTGCCTAAAAACAAATTCTTTACATGGACCCTTCTTAAAGGGAAAATCTTAACAGCAGAGAACCTACAGAAGAGGGGTATTAATGGACCATCTTGATGTCCCAACTGCTGTGGTGCTGAAGAAACCATGCATCATCTTTTTGATGACTGTACCTATGCCATGGAGTGTTGGAAAAACTTAGACCTTGTTGATAAGTTACCATGGACTTCCCAGCAAACAATAGGGGAAGTGATCCTTGCCTCGAAAAAGAGTTGTCCCTGGGGAAATAAGGGAAGCAACCTACTGAAGAGAGTATGGAATACCCTCCCCTACACCATGCTGTGGAGTATCTGGCTAGCAAGAAATCGGAGAATTTTTAAGGATAAAAATACGGCATCAAGAATTGTCAGCAACAAGGCAAAGAATCTTGATCTCAAAACCATTTCAGTCAAAACACATAGCAACATCGATGTAACAAAGTACATCGTTGAGGAAAGAAGCTTCATCAGTTACATCCTGGATAAAAACAACAACATTCAGAAAGGTAAGACAGAGAAAGACCAGCACAATCAAGAAATCCGTCCATGGAAAATCAGGCTAAAAGAGGAGGAGTTTGCCAACTAGTTACAGAACTGCAACAGCTACTACCTATTCTTTGACGGAGCATCTAAGTCAAACCCAGGAATAGCTGGAGCAGGAGGCCTGATCCTTAATGCTAATGGGGAATGCGTTCTCTATTACGAATGGGGTCTTGGGAACCTATCCAACAGTCGGGCAGAAGCGTTGACTCTCTATCAGGGATTAACACAGCTTAACAGGCTTGGAATAAGAACAACAAAGATTTTTGGAGACTCCTCGGTGATCATAAGCCTTATGATCCATCAAAAAAAGTCTCCCAACATCCTCCTTCAGCAGGCCATCCAGAGATGCCAACTCTTGAATCAAACAATGGGCAACCTGCAATACCATCACATTCTTCATAAACTCAATAAGCATGCTGACCAGTGTACAAACAAGGTCTGCGAAAGGATTATGGGCAGCTTATGCTGCAACACTTTGGTGAGCCATCAACCTCTGCCATGAACCGATTCTCTTTAACTTGCATCAATCCATTATGCCCTGACATTAAGAAGTGGTCTCTTCTCTTCCAGACTTCCAGTAATTACCTTAAATGCAACAGGAATTGGTGCAAACCCGATTTTCCCAAAGCTCTGTCCCTTTTTCATTCTATTTCCACCTTCCTTTGTCATATCTTTGCCTATTCGAATTTTGTGAAAAGTCTTCATGTCATCTTTCGCCCCTATCCGGATCCCCTCTCTTCCCCCAAGGTCGACCTTCGACCAACCTGCCCTTCTCATTGTTATCACTCAGCGCCTTGTTATGTTCTATTAAACCTTTTGATTGCTACTTTGCCGAGTTTTGGTGGCCGAGAGGTTCTATTTGTATCCATGTTTGTTAACACTCATAGGCAGTCAACCAATGCCCTCTATCTCATCCAGCACGGGATCCTTCCCCTCCCTCATCAGCTCGATCATCGGTCCTTAAGAGGCAGCCAGGCCAAAGAGCTCAAAGCAACCTTGAAATTTGTGAAGAATATCTCCAACAACGAAATCTCAAATCCTGCATGCGCTAGTCATAAGGAAGGTGAAGAAAAAGCTGGAGGAATATACAGCACATCAACCCAACCACATTAGCATAGATCAGAAATGTTATGTCAATGTCAACTTCTGTTGCTCCAATTTGTAAGAATTTATTCCTATCGAGAATTTCTTAAAACAACAACAAGCAGGATTAAGGAGAACTTTCTGCCATGCAACTCCTCAGCTCCTGAATTTCTTCTACATCTATTGTATTTCAGGAGTCCTGACTCCCCCTCTTTTTTTTTTAGATATTAATATAGCAACCGAATTTGTAAAAAAAATAAAAATAAACATCATGATGATAATCATCAAACAAACATAAACATCATATAAGATACACATTTCAATTCACTATCATCATCTAATTATATATACCTCTAACACATATAAATGTCATTAGCTAGCACACAAATCTAATAATCTAACATGGCATCATCATCGTGATCACATCCAACAAAACACAAACATTGTAATCTAACAACATCACCACACACATCCTCGAATTAATATAAATCACATGTCAAATAATTGTTATCATGCACATGCACATCTATCTGCAAGCACATTAAATGAACATATCTAACATTACCTAACAATATACACATCAACACCAACATCTATATATAAAAAAGTCAAATAACTACATCAAGTCAAATAAATGCAATCAAATATCCAATAAAACAGACGTAATGTCAGCCTAGTCTACAGTAGAAGATGATGGATAGTTAAAAATTGCATGATCAACATCTATCAAACTCAGCTGAGGTGGAGGAGGAGGTGGTTGGTCTGCAATAGAAGATGATGGATGGTCAACTATTGCACCCTCAATGTGGTCTAGCGAACTCTCAGGTGAAGGATGAGGTGGTTGGTCTATTATATCAGGAGAAACATAAAGCACATCATCTAGCTTTGGCATCTCATCATCAAGCGACTGACGAGGCAATGTACTACCAAAAGGATCACTGACA
Organism: Pinus taeda; assembly: GCA_000404065.3. Classification (NCBI taxonomy): domain Eukaryota; kingdom Viridiplantae; phylum Streptophyta; class Pinopsida; order Pinales; family Pinaceae; genus Pinus; species Pinus taeda. The sequence continues at coordinate 291,937 of APFE030766929.1, read as the reverse complement.
CCCTAACGGCCATGATCTGATGGGGTGGTATTACCAGAAGCGTCATGATCACCGCCCTCATCATCATGATCATGATCATCACCTTGACCATCATCATCACCACCCTCATCTGATGTATATGTCGTTGCATGATGTTGGAATGCATCCCTCATCGTTGTCAGTACCCTGCTAGCTTCGATGATATGCCGCATAAGAGACATCATATCATGCAGAAAATCCCTATACAAACCCACAAACATAGGATTTGCAACGATACCTCAAGCCCTCGTAGGGAAAACTCCCTCATCAAACAAAACTTCGACCAATCTGTAGCATTAGTCCATCCGAACATACAAACCGACCCTACGACCCCAAACGCCCATGCCCCCCTGAGGATGTGCCTCACCCTCTTTGGCCTTGCCCATCTCCTCATATCCTTCGATATTCGGTGGGGGAGGAGGCATGTCCCCATCGAATGTGCCGATGTCTATAAAATATATAGTAAAGAAAAATAATTAGACAATTTCATTAGACAAGTTAATAAAACAAGTTAAATAACGTGCCAGAATAATTTTGATTCTAATTCATTAAAACAAGAAAATGAAACTAGATTAATTTAAAGAAAACACTAATATTACCTCTATCATCTAGAGGCTCAGCCATTGTGAAGAGGATTTCGGGACACCCTCTCCAATCAATCCCCGTGTATGGAAACGCCAACATGACAAACACATGGTCTTCTTCACTAGCCAGTAGCGCTAATGCCTCGAGAGAAATCATGGTCGAATATTCCGGATGCACCCTCTTGGGCATCACCTTCCCCCCCATGCACATCCGGACCTCAGTGATCGACCTAGGAGGGCGACAATCAAATGTAGGCCTCATCTTTGGAAACCTCTCAAAAAATAAACAGAAAATCTTGGAAGTAAAAGGGAAGGTCTCCCTCACATGTCTCAATGCATGACATCTGTCTAAAGCCATGTAAAACTACCTCAAAAAAATGACAAACCATCTGATAGAACATGGCACCTGAATCAAAGAATCACATAATCCAAAAGAGGGAAACTAATGCACTACCCATCACTACTAGAGTGTGCAATCATGCTGACTAATAATGAGAGGCACCTAACCTCCTCTGCAACAAAAGAATAAATTCGTAGTTATCCACCGCGGACCTAAAAATCTAATGAATGGACTGCATGAGTCCCGACATATATCTGAGTGTATGCAAGCTAACTCTCATCTACAACCCCATGGGGGACATTAGGGAACTGGGGAAAATCCTCCCCTCTCCTAGATAGGACGGTGATAAAGTATATATCCCCCTCAGTGGGCCTATACCATGCCCTAGGACCAACACAAAAAGCCTTCTCATGGGCACTCAATCGGTGAATCAAAGGTGTTGATAAGATAGAGTGCACCTTCAGGAATGTAGCCTCCTCGTAGTACTTGAGGAGGCCTACGTTCCTCAAGAGCACTTAGGTCGGTGCAGTAATAAGGTGAGGGTATAAATTCATCTCCCTCTCTCTAGCCTACCATGTTCAAACCACATTGTATGGGTCCGCTTGCTGCTCCTACTCCTGCTGGTGCTCCCTCTACTGACGTCTCTATTACATGATTGACATATAAAATACATCAGACTCATATATAAAATACATTTTGTTTTATTAAATGAAACATGTATTTATAAATATGGAACATATATATATATATATATATATAAATATATATATATATATATATATATTATATATATATATATATATATATATATATATATAGAGAGAGAGAGAGAGAGAGAGAGAGAGAGATAGATAGATAGATAGATAGATAGATAGATATAGATATAGATATAACATCGGTGCACTCAAAACACAGTCATGGACTATCGTTGGTGTGCTTTCAACTATAACGAATTGATATCGGTGCATACATAAGTATCATGCACCACTATTAGTTCACAATTTTAACTTTTGATAGCAGTGCAAAAAAGTTGTGCACCGATGTGCACGGATAACCTTTTCGCACCAGTATGAAATGTTTAGGTCACCAAATGCACCGAGCTATGGCTATATTTTTAATATTCAGTTTGTGGTACGTTTAGTAAATATAAACACATCGGGTGTGACGCAACGATGTATAATGTGTCTCATCATTCTCGGTGTGTTTTCATTTACAAAACACACTGCAACAACGACGATGTGTTATGTTCACACACCACATTGTGGTGCACCCTATAAATTTATCGGGCGCACCACTATTGGTGTGAGTCAAACATATCGAATGCATTGCTCGATGACTCTTTTTTTTAAACAGTGGAAAATTTAGCCTAATTTACAATTCTAGTCTGCTAAAAAAATAATTTGCAAAGAAACATAGACATTACCTGGACATTTGGTCGTCAAGGAGGCATTGTGGACACGTAATGGAGAAAAAAATTAGGATGGTTTGAAAGCATTGAAAATTCAAACAGTGAGCACGATATCGAAGGATGGTAAGCAAGAGAAGTACCGACGTCAAGGCGCTTTCATGTGGCAAGAGTGGCACTGGTGCTTCAGAGCTCTCCCACACTATAGATTGTAAAAATGAAAATTACGGTCGGGAGAGTTTCTTTTATTTAACACTCCTCCAGTACATTTCTCCAAACACACTAGTGTGTGATATATCCAAAAGCACCACTTTTTTTTTTAATTAAAAAATATCGCAGTGCTTTTCTCGATACACCCTGGGGCGTTTCTCTAAAGGTACCGCACCGGTGTTATGTTTTTACTATAGCATAGATATTTTTTTAGAAATTAAAACCCGCTTAGCATTGCTCTTTAGAAGATGCCCCAAGAGTTTTGTTAAGCTTACCGCATTGGGGATTTGTTGGAAAATAATAGCATTTATCTAAAATTTAAAACTATAGCAGTGCCCCTTACTGGTATGCACCACTCAACCACTTTGTTCTTCAAGTTCGACCAATAGTACAACTTCTTAATAGTTTTCAAGGTCTTTGATATCTGGAGTAACCTGAATACAACTTAACATGAAACTGCCTCAAGATAAGCTTATTGAGCTTACTATTATCTGGCACATAAATCCTATTTCTGAATCTAACCAAGCCATTTATCGTGAGGTGATACTCCTCATCACTATCACCTTAACCCTATTGCAAACTATACTTTAACTATTGGTACATCTCATCATGTTGTCCTGCATGCAATATCTACTCCTGCAAATCTGTCTGATAAGAGCTTACAATTGAAATATGATTCACCTGCACTCTACTACTGAGAGCATCCACAACCCTGTTCTCCTTGCCCTTAATGTACCTGATTTCAAATTCAAATTTACTAAGGATAGTCAACCATCTAGCTTGCCTAGCATTCAAATTGGGTTGGTAAAATAAGTACCCCAGACCACTATGATCACTCATTAGAGCAAACCTCCTGCCAAAGAGATAATGTCCCTACATCTTCAATGCATGAATGATATCTACCAACTCAAGATCATGAGTCACATAGTTCTTCTCATGCTCATTCAACTTCTTTGATTCATTGCAAAACACATGTTCTTCCTACATCAGGACTCAACCAAGTCCTTCCTTGCAAGAATCTCTACAAACCACAAACTCCTTATCAGGATCTACAATCTTTAAAACCAGAGCATTTGTAAGAAAATGCTTCAACTGATCAAAACTAGCTACACACTCTTTAGCCCATTCAAACTTCTTCCCTTTTCTCTGCAAAGATGTGATAGGGTAACCAATCCTTAAGAATTTTTTGATGAACCGCCAATAGTAACTTTCTAATCCCATGAATGATCTAACCTCATCCACATTCCTAGAAGTTGGACACTCCATGATAACTTTAATCTTTTCCAAGTCCATTGTTATCACTTCCTTGGGAAAAACATGTCCCAAGTAGTGAATATGAGACTAAAAGAAACTGCACTTTTTGAGCTTGGCATACAACTGGTGCTCTCTCAACAATCTCAACACTACTTCCAAGTGCTCTGCATGTTCTTCCTCATTCTTGGAGTAAATAAATATCACATCATTAAACACTATCACAAGCTTGTCCAGGTAAGGACACAGTTCATTGTTTATAAAACACATGAAGGTGGTTGGAGCCTTAGTAAGACTAAAAGGAACCAACACAAACTCAATGTCCATACCTTTCACGGAATTCAGCCTTGTAAATGTCTTCTTCTTTGATGTGCACCTGATAATATCCTGATCTCAAATGAATCTTTGAAAACATTGTAGCTCCCTTCAATTGATCAAACAAATCATCAATCTATGACAATGGATACTTTTTCTTGATAGTAACTTTATTTATGTGCTTGTAATAAATTCACAATGTAATAAATTCACAAACAATATTGGTGCACCTCATGGCAACACACTTGGCCTTTTGTATCATTTATCAAGCATCTCCTTAAGTTGCAACATCACTTCCACCAACTCTAGAGTACTGATCTTATACGATGCCTTAGATGTTGGTGGTGCTCCTAGCATCAACTCAATAGAAAAATACACCTCTCTATGAAGAGGAAACTCTGGAATATTTGTTGGAAACACATCCTGAAACTACTGCAAGACAGGATACTTCCTTTGGAATTCATCATCTTCATCTTCCTTCCCTTTGTCACTGGAAATATGAACTGCAAACAATACACATTCCATTTTGCAATTGTGCTTTGCTTGCGTGGTTGTAACTGTTCTCACTAATATAAGCTTCTTCTTTCCCTGCAAAATTCTCTTTTCCCCATCATTATCCAAGCACTCAACAGCGTTGTCATAGCAGTCTACCTTGGTCCTATGAATGAACAACCAATCCATGTCCAAAAGTATACTATATGATCCCAAAGGAGGTACATTTATATGTGAGGATGTAGGCATACCATTAAGCTCAAATGCACGAGAGAACACCCAATGATGAACTCTTCTCTTGGTCCCTGTAGCCAACTGCACCAACGAAGATTTTGCATGAACTTATTTATTCAAGTAACACGTATCCTCTAGGTTAAGACTGGTATAACTATAGTTAGATCAGGATCAATCAAAATGGAAACAACTTGATCACGAAGCTTACGTTCCATCTCATTAATGGATGACTAATGCTCTACCTTCTTGTTATCCACCACTACATAAATCTGAGGAATACTATGACCAACATCTCCAACTATTTGTGCCTCTTAAGCACTATAAATTTGAGGCCTGCCACCCTGATGTGATGGAAAATCTCTCCTCTGATTCTCTCCACCACAAGTCCAACACTGCAAACACTTTTTGCCATCACCCTTATCTTCTGCTCAGGATTAGACCCATGTCCTTTCTCAATTGCATTAAATTTCTTATGGGGTCCCACATTTTCCTTGTCACCTGCATCCTGAGGTCTTCCTCGCTTCTAAGGCCACTTCCCTTTAATCTTTTAAACTCATGCTATCTCAACTCCTCTTCCCTAATGCCTCTGGCAAGCTTCACATCTTCCCACCAAATATATATTTTCCCTTTAAGACTAAACACAGTTATCTTACCTTTCATATTATCTGAATAATCATCCAATATGAATAACCCCTTCATCCCAAACAGCCATGCTTCTGCATTTTCTAATTTATTCACTTCCCCATCAAAAGTATGAGGCTTGTCTTTCTTGAATTCATCTAGAAAGTACACCCTCTCACTCCTCTTGTAAGGATGAAGGTAGCAATGATGATGATGTCTCTCAGAACTGAAGCTAGAATAAAATCCATGAGTGCTAGCTCGCCCGTCAGGTGTATCCAAAGATCTGCCACCTCTGATTATATCATCTTAGTCCATCATGTATCTCCTCTAAGACCTACTACCATATGCCTTATTTGTCTTCTCCTCCTACCTATCTCCATGATTGTTACCCAGTTTTCCCTACTTCTGCAAATTTGTAAGGCTCTGAAGAATCACTACATTAACTTTTGCTTGTCTTTCTTGAGCTCTGGAAAGCATTTCTTGCACCTCAATCAACCTGTTATTGTCTTCCTTGCAACTTAAAATTTGTGCCTTCAAACTTATTAATGTATCTCCTATATAAGGAGAATATTTTTCTCCTTGCTACTCAGTTATCCTTTCCCATTCAATTGATTTCACATTGGGCCTATAAGGGGATTCATGTGAACAATAGTCCACCACTCCCCTCCACATCTTCATCTACATAGGAGGCTATTGCATCTGCATAGGCCAATCCAAATTAACATGATACAATATCACAAGCATATTAATTCTTACATAAATATCATAACCATACCCATAACAATGCATGCATAACAAACACATTTAGCCCATCTAATCCAAGTGTCTGAACCTGGAAGCTTTGACACCACCTTGTAATGCCTCCTCCCACATTTACCTACTTTAACAATCTCTTCAGAGTAAACATGAGATGAGTGTCACTATGATATGACTTGACCTCCAAGTTCTAGTTATGAAAGTGAGGCCTATAAACCAGAAGTAAATTGACATCCCTCAAAGACTACATGTCACTCGAGAGCCTACCAACCACCCTAGGTGATCAATCCCTGAGTTGGAACTCTTTCTCACTAGGTTTACTCCCCAAATACACCCATAATGCTTCATGCATTTGGTTGGGAGACTGTAATTGCACCCACAAACCTATCTCCATGTGGTTATCACCCAAAATCCCATGTTCTGTGTATGCAATCGCAAGATCTATGCCACTTTTTCAGGCTAACCTCCAGACCACTACCTGAAACTTCCTGTAACTTTCCAAAATCATTACAATCATGATAACAATGCTAAACAATCAAAGCTTGGGCAAGATCTTGACCTAAACATGCCTAATCCATGATACATTTGATCAAACATATGATAAGCATAGAAGCTACAAGTCATGAATGCATGTCTAATCATAAACTTATGAACTACATCAGAGAATTATCAAGAAGGTCCAATACCCTCTCAAGGTAGCTGCAACAACACTTGTTAGACCATGAATACATCAACCATTCAATCACTTGTCAAATCATGAATAAAATCCAAAACTAGAGCACAGCATAACACCATGCATATAACAAGAATAATAACCATGACAAATCAACCATAATATCACACAATAACCAGTACATGCGCTCATAAATCACAAGAGGGAAAATAACTTATATTAACATATGCAAAAGCAAACCAAGTAAGGGACTTCCACGTACCACCTGACCATAGATTAGTATAAACCAAATCCCTTTTCCAGCTAATCACCCTTGTACCATATTCCAGGCATGAAGTGGGATCATATGGGTTAAACCAAAATTAAACCATCTAGGGCTTCCAAAGGCTAAACCACCTCAACCCTCAACCACAGTGATTTCACCTAATTAATCCATAAATCACTAACACCAAAATAGGTTTGGATACCTCCAACTTTTTTAACCACATCTTGGGGAAATTTCTTATCTCCACCTATCCCTCAATAGTTCCAGGAGAAAGCCCATTTCCACCCTTAACCCTAGAAAATTTCCTGAGACCACCTCACCAGGATCCAAAGTCTACTACCATCCAAAGCTTAAAATAGCACCAAGCACCCACAACACCATGGTTACCCAAGAAATGGCAAGCAAGGTTGAAACCAATGTCAATACAGGCAAATATCATGCCAATTATAGCAAAATATCCAAATAACCACATGAAAGTACCATGCATAAAAAATCGGCAAGGAAATCACATATGCAACCTGTTACCTACAAAGTATCCATGTTGTAGCTATTGATCCAAACTTCTTTTTTGTTGTCCTCCAATTCCTTGCTTATTCTTTTCTTGCTTTCTCTAAGTCAAAGTAAATGCTATAATGCTCCAGTAATTCTCTAAGTGTGCAAGAGTGTAAGAGTATGGAAGAAGAGAAACAAAACTAAACTAAAAATGTTGTGAATTCTTTCTCTAATGTTTTTTTATCATTAATGTCTCATTTTTCTTCATTTTCCTTCATTTTTCCTCTAATTTCCCTTACATGCAAATTTGTGTCTCTTCAACTTCCTTTTCTCCTATATTATTTTATTTCCAATAATTAAATATCAATTATTGCCTCTTTTCCTTTATCAACACCTTTGGTAATTTCCATAGCCATTGATAAACCACAAGTGATGTCCATTATATTTTTTGTCCAACATTCAACTTGGAATACGTGTCCCATGAGCTTGGTCTTATTTTATTTACATGGAAAATCAACCAGAGGTTGTTACAAACCCCTCACCCTTGGAGGAACATCGTCCTCAGTGTCCAATGATGTTAATCACTAGAAACACATATTGCCCATGGAGCTTTATAGTATAACTTGATGCAGTATTTACAATGATATATATATATTATATCTATATAATTATATATATATTATTATATAAAAAACTCATATACAAAACACTTCTAATCAACCAACAAATAAGGAAGGATACAAAGTCTACATCTGATCAACCATCTCCCATGTAGCTTCATCAGGCCCAAAGTGCTTCCACTGCACTTTAACCTGCTCTATTGCTCTGTTCCGGAGCATGAGTTGTTTCCGCTGCAATATGCATTATGGCTCTGGCTAGAACTCTCCCTCTGTTTCCACGTGCAATATAGGTCAATCAATCACATGATCAACATCATGCACATATATCTTAAGCAATAAAACATGAAAAGATCATGGACTTTCATTGTTGGCGACAATACAAGTATGTAGGACACTGTGTAATAACCCCGAAATTAAAAACATGCAACTAATTAGATTAGTCATGCGATTTATAATCAACACATAATTTATCAACTATTTAACATCGAATTTCGGAAATATGAGAATAAACAACTTACCTGTGGCGATGATATTCCTTACTTGTGATTTCAGAGTTGAATGCTATTTGAATCCTGCTAACCGCAACAAAGTTTTGGGGATGACTCTCCACCCAACTGTAGGCCCAATTGCACAAAATATTGCTACAACTAGCCACCCCCGAGCCCTCAATCAACATACTACTGCGAGGGAATCCTTTGTCTCACAACACTTTTCACCCAAGAGAATGGAGGATGGAATCATGGAATGATCTCTCATCTTCCTCGCCATCTATTAAATGGATCAAACATTGGAAGGAGAACCGCATGCACACACTCCGTGTCTCAACTGCAACTTTTATTTCTTTATTTTAAGTTTAACTTAATTTAGTAATTCTCTTAATATAATTTTTTCTTATTTTATTCCTTTTTACTTTTTGATAACTTTACTTATTGTTACTATTTTTATAGTTCTCTTAATTTAACTCTTTCTTTTTTATTTTACTTTTTGTTAACTTTACTTATTTTTACTATTTTTACAGTTTATTTTTATTTATATTTATTTAGAACTCTAGTATTGTTATTTATTATTTTATTTATTTATTATTATTATATTTTTCTTCATTTTTTTTTTTGAGACAAATTTCGGTTGCTATGTATTAATCTGAAAAGAGAAAGAGGCAGATTGCCATACATATGATGCTTCCTGAGCATTTTGAATCCAAGGAATTACAAAAAGGTTCCTTTCCTTGATTCTTACTTTTGTTTTTTTGCCTCTAAGACTACTTATACTACTGTAAATTCGAACAAACTGCAAGCCCCAGAATTTGCATCTGCACATCATGAAGAATCTATGTCTATATGGCTTATCTTTCTTGCTGTAGATCCTTCTGGATCAAGATCTGGTTCGATTGGCTTTGCACTGGAAGAGGATGTTGCATCTTTGAACTTCTTTTCCATCATAAACTTGAGGATGGAAATCTTTTCTTCAGCATGGTTGCACTTGTTGCTTAAGTTGCTAAATTGTTCATGCAGGGAGTGAACTCTGTGTAAGAAGAGGTTCATCTCAGCTCTGTATTTCTCATGGATTATTTTGCACTGTTCTTCAAGCCTTGCTTCCAGGCTGCGGACTTGTTCCTCCAGAGCTTTCTGTTGTGCTCTCACCTCATCAAACTCAGCTTGTAAATCCCTGCAATGAAAACACTGCTCTTGACGCGCCATTGGGGCTATATGATGCCTGAAAGCTCTGCTCTCTGTCTTATCTCGCAGGCTCGGGATCTTGCTGCTGCTGAGAGCAACTGGTCGTGCTATGACTGCGTCTCTATAGAAAATACTTGGGCTGCCTCGGAGGACTTGAGTGGGTGCGCCTTCTGCTCTGCTCTCAGGGCTGTGAACTTGCAATTCCTTGCTGCTGCTAAAGGCTACCAATTGCGCTAAACCTACTTCTCTAAAGGAACTACTTGGGCTGCCTCAAGAGGCTTGAGGGGAAGCGCCTTCTGCTCTGCTCTCTGGACTGCGAGCTCGAGTTTTTCTTGTGAGGAAATGAGCCATGATCCCCCTGTTATAAATAAGCAAAGGCAGTTGATGAAGGCGGGAGAGAGGAGGCCTCTTCCCAAAGCTCGACTGCTTCATCCTATGCGAATTTGGGCCTCAGGCAGTGCTCTGATTGGCGGGACGATTTCCTGTTTCATACTGTCTGATTCCCGTGATATGGATGGATCCCCTGATTTTTGTTCTGAAGCCTGTCCAATCCGCCTTGCTTGTATTGTCCTCTGTTCTGCTGGTATACCTGCACTCATAGATTTTGCTGACTGCTGTTCCCCGTGCATTGACTGGTTGCGTGTCTCTCATGGCAGTGGTTGGAAGGATGAGCTGTTGTTACAACTGAGGTTGCCTTTGGGTCGATCGCAGGCCTTGTTGGCACATTGGTCCGCTTTTTTATTCAGCCCACGTAGGATATGGAAATAGTGGACTTCCTCCAACAATTCGTGGAGGATCTGGTTTCTGCTATTGATTTATTGCAGAAGAATGTTTGGCGTGCTCTGCTTTTGCACCATGAGCCTAATGATGATTGCTGAGTCGCCAAAGACCATTACCTTCTGAATTCCTATCTTGATCAGCTGGGAGAGACCTTGGTACAAATCCAGTTCCTCTGCCCTGTTGTTAGATAGCTCTCTCAGCCCCCACTCAAATTGGAGAATTGTCTCACCATTGGCGTTGCAGATGAGACCCCCAGCGCCTGCTAGGCCTGGATTTGATTTTGAGGTGCCGTCAAAGAACATGTACAATTTGTTGCAGTTGCTCAACCAGAGAGCAAATTCCTTTTCCTTGTACCTTAGCTTCCATGCGCTGCTAGTTTCTTTCAGCTGTGGATTTCCTTGTTTTGTTGCCTGGGTGTTGAGTGTGTTTCCTTGGGCATAGCTGATCAAATTTCGTTCTTCAATGCTGTAATTGGTGACCTCGATCTTACCTTGAGTGTGAGCTATGATTGCCTCCACCGCTAAATTTTTTGCCTTGTGACACATGATTCTTGTATTACATCCTTTATCTTGGAAGACTTTTTTGTTTCTAGCCAGCCATATGCGCCATACTAGAGTTAGAGGTATAGCGTTCCATATTCTTTGCGTTAATTTGCTCTGCTTTTCTTTCCATGGACAATGTTTCCTCCAATTGTAGACAGTATCTGCAATAGTTGCCTTTGGTTCCCATGTGACTCCCCCGGTTAAGGCCATTTGTTTCCAACAATCATCAGCTATCCTGCAGTCTATAAACAGATGTTGTATTGTTTCTTCTGCTTGACAGCAGTTTGGACACCTGGACGGTCCCATAATACCCCGTTTCTTTAAGTTTTCTGCTGTTAGAATCTTCCCTTTCAGGAGAAGCCAGAAGAAGAATTTGACTTTTGGAGGGGCTTCAGCTTTCCAGACCAACTTCCATTGACTCCATATGGCCTGTGGAAAAGTGTTGTTGCATAGGTATTGATAGCAAGCTTTGACCATGTAATGAGTTCCCGTGGGGTCCCATCTGAAGCCATCTTGCTTGCCTCTTTGAGTTGGTGCTTTACTGTGCAGATGGTTCTTTAAGGCCGCGATGCTTGGCTCTAGCTCCCCGGGGTAACTCGGAAACTTCCAATCAGCCCAAGCTTGGGAATGACTTTCCCATTGCGATATTTGAGCTAAGCTCCATATGCCGTTGTCAGTGAGCCAACTTATGGCTGGGGTTACCTCCGCGTTTGATCCAATAGGGGTCTGTCCTAATATTCTGTCAGTGGAAATCTTAATGCTTCTCCCCTCTCCTGGTACCTTTGATATATTTTGAGTCATAAAGGGTATGGCTTTCTTGCAAAGCTTCCAGATTTTTGTGCTTTCTCTATTGGAGATGTTGGTGTCCAAGAGTTGATGCCTTGAGCTGCTCAGGTATTTAGCCTCTAGGGCCGTCTTCCACCAAGCTGTAGCCCCTGAGATCAACCTCCAAATTATTTTAGCTCCAAGGGCTAAGTTCAGCATTTTTGGAGATCTTATTCCAAGTCCTCCTTTTTCATTAGGTTGGATGACACTCTTCCAGCTAACCAGATTGAATTTTTTTTTCTCCGTTTTCCCTCCTTGCCAAAGAAAGTGCCTGAGCGCTCTTTCCATTTTCTGATGAAAAGTCATTGGGGCTTGATGCAAAAAGAGAATCGATAGATGGGGAGAGAGGTCAGACCAGATTTGAGAAGGACAAGGCGCCCAGCTGGGTTCAGCCACATAGATCCCCATTGCTAGATTTTCCTCTGGATTTTATCGAGGATTTCATTCCATGTGTCAGCCTTCAGAGGACCCATACTCACCGGCATTCCTAAGTAAGTAAAGTGACTCCAGTTTAACTTGTATGAGACTCCTAGCTCGCTAGCAATGCTGTGGATGGTGAGATTGGAAACATTCCATCCGTATATGCAGCTTTTAACCTGATTTACCTTTCCTCCAGAATATTCCATGAATTGATCTAAAATCTTCTTAAAGCGCCTTGCAATAGTGATGGACGCTCCTCCCATCAAGAGGGTGTCATCTGCAAATTGTGAGTGATTAATATTCTTTGTGCCTTGCTCAATTTTGATGCCAGTGATCATACCAGTTCTTCGATTGAAATCCAAGGCTTTGCTTAGAGACTCCGCCATGAGGATAAATAGGTATGGAGACAAGGGGCAGCCTTGCCTAAGGCCTCTAGATGATTGGAAGGTAGCACAGGGTCTACCGTTGATTAGAGGGGATATCCAAGGGTTCGATATGCAGGCTTTGATCATGTTAATAAAGGAGGGGTCGAATCCCATTTTATGAAGCACTGCAAACAGGAAGGTGTGTCTGACCCTATCGAAGGCGTTGGTAAGATCGAGCTTTAGGACAAAACCTTTCTCCTTTCGTCTTATGCTTGAGTGAATGGCCTCTTGCACAAGAAGAATGGAGTCAGTTATGTGCCTGTTAGGGAGGAAGCCCCCTTGGTTTTCAGAGATCAAAGAGGGTAGATGAGGTTTGAGTCTGGATGACAAGATTTTTGTAATTATTTTGTATGCTGAATTACATAAAGATATGGGTCGGAATCTAGAGAAAGAGGAAGGCCTGTTCTCTTTTGGGATTAATGCTAGGTATGTTGAATTGGTGAATCCCCCCAATTTGCCTTTCCTTAGAACCCAACGTATCATCTTTAGAGGATCTTTTTTAATCATCTGCCAGTACTCTCTGTAGAAACTAATTGGAAACCCATCAGGCCCAGGGGCTTTATCTGGGTGAAGGCTCCAGATTGCTTTTTGGACTTCTTCTTCTTCTACTTCACGCGTGAGCCTGTTGTTTGTTTCTTGGGTGACTTCTTTGGGCATGTGCTGGAGCAGAGCTGAGTAATCTTCTTCACTTTTTTCTTCAGTCAGGAGATTTTTGAAGTGGTTGGTGGCTGCTTCCTTTATGGTATCCTGGGTAGTGTAACTGTTCCCCTCACTGTCTTTAATTGAACTTACTGTGTTTCTGGCCTTTCTAACAGTAGCCTGCTTATGAAAGTAAGAGGTGTTTTTGTCTCCCTCACACAGCCATAACAGTCTTGATTTTAGCCTCCATTTAACCTCTTCGTCCCTTAGTGTTTGGCTCAGTTGGGAGTAGAGCGTTTTTTCACTCTCTTTGTCTTGCTGTGAGAACCCAACGGCCTCAATCTTTTTCTGCAGCTCTTCGAGGTCTTTCTTTATGCGCTTTTTGCTCAGGGCTCCTGGAATTTGGTCTTTGCCCAATTTTTTAGAGCCTGTCTGGTTCTCTTCACCTTAGTCTCCCAAATAAAAGTCAGGGAGCCTTCCACGTGTTGGGTCCAGGCCTGCCATACGACATTTCTAGCTTCGAGGATTCGATTCCATAAAGAACAGTATTTAAAGGGGAGAGGACCGAGCTGGCAATGTCTGAGGAGAGTGAAAGTTATTGGATAGTGGTTAGAGGCAGAGTTGTTGAGGATATTTGACTGGCCAGTAGCGAAGGAGGATAGATAAGAGATGTTTATGAGGAAACGGTCAAGTCTCTCCATAATATTTCCAACTCCTAGCCGCCTGTTGCTCCAAGTATACAGTCGATTCTTAAGCTTTATATCCACCAATTCTTGCTCCTGCATAATGTGCACAAGTTGATTTCTGAAGGGGTCAGCAGTGAAGGTTCCCCCTCTTTTCTCATTGGCGTGAAGGACCAGATTTAGATCCCCTGCAAGGATGAGGTTGTTGTCTTGGTCTTCTTCTAAGTTTGCCTCCAGCGTGTTCCAGCATGCTTCTTTCTCCCTGTACTGATTCGGAGAGTAGATATTGTATATTCTTACCATTGCTCCATCCTCCTTGCTTTCTAGATTAACACTGATCTAGTGTTGGTTCATTTTGGTGGAGTTGCAGCTCCATTTGCTATTATCCCACATTGTTAGGATGCCACCCGAGGCTCCTCTTGCTTCACTTGCGCAACCACTGTATTGTTTTTGTTGGTTGAGGACCCTGTTGACTTCATATTGATCTTGCTTTGTCTCTTGAATAAGGACGATTTCAGGCTTTTCACTTTGTATCAGATCCTTGAGGGCTGCTATCTTGGAGGGGTGCCCTAGTCCCCTACTGTTCCATGATAGCATTTTCATCATGATTTACTGGTTGCATGGAGAGGTGCTCGCCTCTCTTTTCCTTTGGTGTTATTTTCTTTATCTGAGTGGCCAAGTATGAAGGATTCAATAGGGGTCTGAGATCCCATGGCAATGTCTTTCTGTGCGCTTTCTTCCCTATGTTGTTTAGCAGATGTTCTGCCAGGCCCATGTTTTTTGGGTATATCACTGGGCCCTCCATGATCCTTTGAGGAGCTTCTGGTTACTCTAGCCAAGAGGGTGTCAGGGGAGGGCTGGGAGATGTGAGGGGAAGAAGGGTGAAGGGTAAAGTCAGAGGGGGGAGGATTAGGCTCGGATTCTTCAGCAGAGAGGGCCGCGAATGGATTAGAAGATGGGGGAATGTGTGGATCCGAATGTCGAGGGGATGATGAGGGGGGATGCGGAGGAGACTGATCGGAGGAGGGAGGAAGGTGCTGATGGGATAAATGGAGATGGATGGAGTTCTGAAGGGGGGGATCTGGGGCTTCAGAATCTGACGGTTTCAATGGCGGAGCTGATTTTTTTTTCTTAACAGTTTCCCATTGCCCTTCTTGCTCTTCTGATTCTACATTTATGATTTTAGTGCATCTATTTGCAAAGTGTCCGTATTCGTGACATACCTTGCATTTGAAGGGAATCTGTTCGTAGTCCAGCTGTTGTATGTGGCTCCAATCGTCGACTTTCAGTTTGATTGCTTCCGGTAGTCCACGTCCCAGGTCAACTTCTACACAGATCCGCGCACAGGCCTGCATGTTGTCTTTAGGTTCGCTGTGATCTATGTATTTTCCGACTGCGTTCCCTATTGCTTTGACTGAGTCATCGCCCCAACAGTGAAGAGGGAGGTGAGGCAACCTGACCCAGACGGGAACTGCACTTGGTATATCGAGCTCTGGATCGAAATCCGGGGTCCATTTGTTGAGATAGAGACCCCTGGAGTCCATGAAGTAAGGCCCGTTTCTAAAGATTAGGTTCTTGTCCTCCTTTGTCTCGAAGTGAAAGGTGAAATATCCTCTGCCACAGAATCGGATGGATATTTTCCCTTGGATCTTGTCAGCCCAGTTTCATTCAACCCATCTTTGCACTGTTTTGGGCGAAGGCCATAGTCCTGTAAACTGCCCGATTAATCCTTTCTCTGCCAAGGAAATGGCTGCCTTGCGAGGAATGGTCGGGGGCAAGTGAAATTCTTGTAAAACGTCTAGTTTCTTCACAAATTTAGGTGCAGTAGGTCTGGGTCTTTGTTGAGGGAGAGATTTGATTAGATTGGAGAAGGCGTGCTGGAGTTGAAGCTCCGGATCCCCGCCAGGCAGATCCGGAGGGTCCATGGCACCGGACGCTTGAAGATGGAGCAGGCAAGGTCGAGGGCGGCTCAGGCGTGCGTGCGTGCACAGCAGCAGCAGCGGATTGTAGTCAAAATGTTTTCAATGATTACAAAATATTTTTCTTCATTATTTATTTACTATTATTATCTTTTCTTTGTTGTCTATCATTTATTTTCTTATATTTTAATATTATATTATATTATTTCTTATTTCTTATTTCTTATTTTTATTGTTATTTGGGGACATTACACATTGGTCCAGTCCTCTCAAGGATCTCAAAAGGCCCACAATACTGAAGTGCCAACTTGGCCCATGACCCAATCCTCAAGGATCTCCTTAAGGGATTGAAGCGCAAATACACAAGCTCCTCAACCTGAAACTCCTTAAATGCTCTATGTTGATATGCATAACACTTATTCCTACCCTGCATTGCCTTTAAATTCCTTCTGATAACCTACATCTCCTGCTCCATCTCAACCAATACGTCTAGTCCAATCAACACCCTATTCACTAGATTACTCTAGCTGATAGGAGTGTTACAACCCTACCCATAAAGAGCCTCAAATGAACTCACCTCAAGGATTCCTGATACCCACTATTATATGCAAACTCGACCAGTGGAAGATACTCCTCCCACTTCCTCTACTAATGCATGGAACACATCCTTAACATATCCTAAAGAATCGTGTTAACCCTCTCTATATGTCCATCTGTTTGTGGATGATAAGATGTATTGAAGGCTAAATCTATCCCTAAGCCTACAAACAACTCCTTCCAAAAGCTGGAAAGGAACTTGGCATCTTTATCTGATACAATATTCTTAGGAATTCCATGCAGCCTCACTATCTCGTGGATGAAGATCTGAGCCACCTCACTATATGAATTAGTAGACTTCATTGTAATGAAGTGAGCTACCTTGCATAGCCTATCAACCATAACCATGATGGAAACATGTTGCTTCGATGTCCTCGGAAAATCTATAATGAATTCCATGGATATGACCTCCCATTTCCTTTCTAGAATTGAAATAGGTTATAACAAACTAGCTCGATGCTTGATTTCAACTTTCACCTGCTGAGAATCAAAACATCTTACAACAAACTCAACCGCTTGTTTCTTCAATTTCGGCCAATAATATAACTTCTTAACAGTTTTCAAAGTCTTATGATAAAAGGTGACCTGAATATGTCTTGACATGAAACTCCCTCAAGATAAACTTCTTGAGCTCACTATTATCTTGCACATGTATCATGTTCTTGAATCTGACCAAGCCATTTGCCTTGAGGTGATACTCCTCATCCCTATCACCTTCACCCTGATGCAACCTCTTCTTCAGCTGCTAGTACCTCTCATCATTATGACTTGCATGCAAGATTCACTCGTGTAAATATGTTCCATAAGAGCTCACAGCTGAAATATGATTCACCTTCACTCTCCTACTGAGAGCATCTGCAACCCTATTCTCCTTGCCCTTAATGTACCTGATCTCAAAGTCAAACTCAGTAAGGGTAGCCAACCATCTAGCTTTCATGGCATTCATATTGGTTGGTCAAATAAGTACCTCAGTCCATTATGATGACTCGTCAAAATAAACCTCATGCCAAGGAGATAATGTCTCCACATCTTCAATGCATGAATGATAGATACTAACTCAAGATCATGAGTCACATAGTTCTTCTCATGCTCATTCAAATTCCTTGATTCATAGCATACCGCTTGTCCTTCCTTGCAAGCATTTGTACATACCACAAACTCCTTATTAGGATTTGTAATCTTCAAAACCAGAACATTTATAAGTAAATTCTTCAACTATTCAAAACTAGTTGCACACTCCTTATTTCATTCAAACTTCTTCCCTTTTCTCTGCAAAGATGTGATAGGATATCCAATCCTTGAGAAGTCCCTAATGAACCACCTGTAGTAACCTATCAATCCCATGAATGATTTAACCTCATCAATATTCCTAGGAGTTGGCTACTCCATGATAGCTTTAATATTTTTTGGGTCCGCTGCTACCCCTTCCTTGGAAACAACATATCCTAAGTAGTGAATCTAAGAGTGAAAGAAACTACATTTGTTGAGCTTGGCATACAATTGATTCTCTCTTAACAATTTCAATGGTGTTACCAAGTGCTTTGCATGCTCTTCCTAATTCTTGGAGTATATTAATATATCATCAATAAACATTGTCACAAACTTGTCCAGGTAAGGACGCAACACATTGTTCATCAAACACATGAAGGTGGTTGGAGCATTAGAAAGACCAAAAGGAACCACCACAAACTCATAATGTCTATAACTTCCATGGAATGTAGTCTTGTAAATGTCTTCTTCTTTGATGTGCACCTGATGATATCCTGATCTCAAATCAATCTTTGAAAACATTGCATGTCCCTTCAGTTGATCAAACAAATCATCAATTTGTGGCAATTGATACCTATTCTTGATAGTCACTTTATTTAGATGCCTATAATGAATGCACGATCTGAGAGTACAATCCTTCTTTTTTACAAGCAATACTAGTGCACCCTAAGGCGACACACTTGGCCTTATGTATCCTTTATCAAGCATCTCCTTAAGTTGCAAATTTAATTCCACCAACTCTAGAGCACTCATCCTATACGGCGCCTTAGATGCTCATGTTACTCCTGGCATCAACTCAATAGAACAGTACACCTCTCTAAGAGGAAGCAAATATGGAATCTTTGCAAGAAACACACATTGAAACTATTGAAAGACAAGATACTTCCTTGAGACTTCATCATCCTCATCTTCCTTCCCTTTGTCACTAGAAATTTGAACTGCAAATAATACACATCCCTTCGTGTAACTCTACTTTGCCTACATAGCTCTAACTATTTTCACTGATATAGGCTTCCCCTTTCCCTGCAAAATTCTCCTCTCGTCGTCATCATCCAAGAAATCAATAGCCTTGTCACAGCAGTCTACCTTGGTCCTATGAATGAACAACCAATCCATGTCCGAAATCATACTATATGATACCAAAGGAAGCACATTTATATGTGTCGATGTAGACATAACATTAAGCTAAAATGCATGAGATCTCACCCATTGATGAACTCTTCTCTTCGTCCCTGTAGCTAGCTACACCAACAAATATTTTCAATGCACTTCTATTCAACCAACACTTATCCTCTAGGTAAGGACCAATATGACTATAATTCAATCCAAGATCAATCAAAATGGAAACAACTTGATCATGGGGCTTACCTTCCATCACATTAATAGATTGTTGATGATTTGCCTACCTGTTATCCACCGCTACATAAATCTAAGGAATACTCTAACCAACATGTCCAACTGTTTGAGCCTCCTTAACACTGTAAACTTGAGGCCTCCCGCCTTGATGTGATGGATAATATCTCCTGTGATGCTCTCCACAAGAAGTCCAACAATAAAAAGGCTTTTTTCCATCACCCTTATTCTACTCCTCAGGCTGAGACCCATGTCCTCTCTCAACTGCATTAAACATCTTATGGTGTTCCACGTTCTCCTTGACACTTGTATCCAGAGGCCTTCCTCACTTTTGAGGCCACTTCCCTTTAGTCTTCTCATTAACTTTCCAATCCTGCTTAGGCTCAAACTTATGCTTAGAATACTCATAACAATGTTTTAACTTCCTAATGACATCCTCCAATGACTGAGGCTCATCATACTCAATTTGATCATTAAATGTTAATGACAATCCACTGATGAACCTTTGGACCTTTGTCTTTTCATTTTTGAGGTAGGGCACATACCTCAAAAACTCTTGGTCGTGTATTATTTATCTTTCATGGAACCGATATTGAGCTCATAGAATTCCTTGGCCTTTCTGTCGTAATATATCTCAAGCAAGTACTTCTTCCTGAAGAGTCTTTTAAACTCATGCTAACTCAACTCTTCTTCCCTAATGGCTCTAATACGCTTCACATCTTCCCACTAGATATCCAATTTCCTTTTGAGACTGAAGATAACTATCTTGGCTTTCATATTCTCTGAATAATCATGCAGTATGAAGAAATTCTTCATCCTAAGCATCCATGCTTATGCATATTCTGGTTTCTTCACTTCCCCATCAAAAGTAGGAGGCTTGGATTTTTTGAACTCATCTAGAAAGTACCCCATCACACTCCTCCTATGACGAGGATGGCAGTAATGACGACGATGTCTCTTAGAACCAGAGCTAGACTAAAATCCAAGAGTGTTAGCTCACTTGTAAGGTGTATCTAAAGATCTTCCACCTCTGACTATATCATCTTTGTCCATCATGTATCTACTCTAAGACTTGCTACCATATGCCACTTTTGTCTTCTCCTCCTGTCTATCTCCATGATTGTTCCCGAGTTGTCCCAACTTCTGCAAATACATAAGGCTCTGAAGAATCACCACATTGACTTCTGCTTGATTTTATTGAGCTCTGGAAAGCCTTTCCTATGCCTCAATCAACCTGTTATTATCTCCCTTGCAACTTGTAATTTTAGCCTCCAAACTTCTTAGTGTTTTTGCTAGATCAGGAGAATACTCTTCTCCTTGCTACTCGACCGACCTTTCCCATTCCACAGATTTCACATCAGGCCTATAATGCGAGTCATGTGAATTATATTCCACCACTCTGCTCTTCATCTATGGTCTTATATCTCCAACAAACATTTCATGTCAGATAAACCAAATAGAAGAAATAATCAAATCATACCTCAGTGCATCTTTGGGAGGCTATTGCATCTGCACAAGCAAATCTAGATTATCACAATATGATATCACATGGATACTGATTCATACATAAATATCATAACCATACCCATAACAATGCATGCATAACAAACACATTTAGCTCATTAGGTCCAAGTGTTTAAACCACCCTATAACGTTTTCTCCCACATTTACCCACTTTTACAAGCTTTCCCGGGTAAACATGAGTTGAGTGTCACTATGATATGACCCGACCTCCAAGTTCCAGTTATGAAAGTGGGGCCTATAATCCGGAAGTAAATTAACATCCCTTAGAGACTACAAATCACTCATGAGCCTACCAACCACTCTAGGTGATCAATCCCTGAGTTGGAACTCTTTTTCACTAGGTGTACTCCCCAAATGCACCCATAACACTTCATGCATTCGGTTGGGAGGCTATAATCTCACCCACAAGCCTATCTCCATGAGGTTATGATCCAAAATCCCCTGTTTTGTGCATGTGTTCCCAAGATCTATGCCACTTTTTTAGGCTAGCCTCCAGACCACTGCTAAGAACTCCCTGTAGCTTTCTAGAATCATAACAATGATGATAACATTTCTAAGCAATCAAATCTTGAGCAAGATCTTGACCTAGACAAGCCTAATACATTATAGACATTTTGTCAAAAATAGGATAAACATATAAGCTACAGGTCATGAATGCATATACGATCATAAAATTTTGAACTACATTAGAGAATTGTCAAGAAGGTCCAATGCCCTCTCAAGGTAGTTGCAAAAACTCTTTTTATCCCATGAATAGATCAAGCATTCAATCAATTTTCAAATCAAGAACAAGAGCCATAACTAGAGCACATCATAGAACCATGCATATAACCAACATATAACCAAAACATAAACAATGAAAAATCTTCCATAACATCACATAATAACAAGTACATGTGCTCATAAATCACAATAGGAAAATAACTTATATTAACATTTGCAAAAGCCAACCAAGTCAAGTACTTCCACATACCACCCAACCATAGATTGGGCTGAACCAAAAGGTGGGATCATATGGGTTAAAATAAAATTAAACCAACCAGGGCTTCTAGAGGTCAAACCACCTCAACCCTCAACCACAATGACTTCACCTAACTAATCCATAAATCACTAACACCAAAACAGGCTTGGATGCCTTCAACTTTCTTCTCCAAATCTAGAGGAATTTTCTTGTCTGCACCCATCCATCAAGAAATCCAAGAGAAAGCTCATCTCCACCTTTGACCCTTGGGAATTTCCTCAGACCGCCTCACTAGGATCCAAAGTCTATTAACCATCCAAAATTTAAACCAACAAAAGGCACCCACAACACCATGGTTATCCAAGAAATGGCAAGGCAAGACTGAAGCCACTGTTAATCCAGGCAAATATCATGCCAATGGCAGAAAAATAACCAAAGAACCGCATGCAAGTACCATGCATCCATAAACCAGCAAGGAAATCACACATGCAACATGTTACCTGCAAAGTATCCCTATTGTAGTTATTGATCCAACCTTATTTTTCGTTGTCCTTTAATTTGTTGTGTGTTCTTTGCTTGCTTTCTCCAAGTCCAAGTGAATGTTAGAATGCTCTAAGTGTGCAAGAGTGTAAGAGTATGGAAGACGAGATCCAAAACTAGACTAAAAAAAGCTATGAATTGTTTATCTGATGCCTTTTCGCCATTTATGTTTTCTTCATTTTTCCTCTAATTTCCCTTGCATGCAAATTTGTGTCTCTTCGCCTTCCTTTTCTCTTATTTTCCTTTAATTATTGTATATCAAAACTCATATGCAAAACACATATTCTCAACCAACAAATAAGGAAGGATACAAATCCCGCATCTAATTAATCGTCTCCCATGTAGCTTCATTGTGCCCAAAGTGCTTCCACTACACTTTAACATGCTCTATTGCTATGTTTTAGAGCATGAATTGTTTCTTCTGCAATATGTATTATGCCTCTGGCTATAACTCTCCCATTGGTCCCAACTGCAACACGGACCAATCATTCACATGATCAACATCCTGCACATATCTCTTAAGCAATGAAACATGGAAAGCATCATGGAGTTTCATTATTTGTGGTAGTGCAAGTATGTAGGCCACTGGTCCAGTCCTCTCAAGGATCTCAAAAGGCCCACAATATCGAGATGCCAGCATGGCACATGACTCGATCCTCGAGGAGCTCCTCTTGGACTTGATGCGCAAAATACACATGTTCCCTAACTTGAAACTCCATGAATGTGCTTTGTTGATCCACATAACTCTTCTGCCTATACTACATTGCCTTTAAATTCCTTCTAATAACCTACATCTCCTGCTCCATCTCAGCCAACATATCCAGTCCAAACAACTCTTTCTTCACTAGATCACTTATGTGGATATGATTATTACAACTCTTCCCATAAAGAGCCTCTAATAGACTCATCCTCAAGGATTCATGATACCCATTATTATATGTAAACTCTACCAGTGGAATATACACCTACCACTTCCTCTATTGATATATGACATACATCCTCAACATATCCTCAAGAATATTGTTAACCCCCTTTTTCTGTCCACCTGTCTGTGGATGATAAGATGTATTGAAGGCTAACTCTCTCCCAAGCCTGCAAACAACTCCCTCCAAAACTTGGAAGTGAACTTGGCATCTTTATATCATACAATCTTCTTGGAAACTCCATGTAACCTCCCTATATCCCTAGTGAAGATTTGAGCTACCTCACTAGCTAAATTAGTAGACTTCACTGCAATGAAGTGAGCTACCTTGCTAAACTTGTTAACCACAACCATGATAGAATCATGTTGCTTCGATGTCCTCCCCAAACCTATAATGAAGTCCATGGAAATGACCTACCATTTCCATTATGGAATCAAAATAGGTTGTAACAAACCAGCTGGATGCTTGCATTCAACTTTCACCTGTTGACAAGCCAAACATCTTGTAACAAACTCAATCACTTCTTTCTTAAATTTCGGCCAATAGTAGAACTTATTAACAGTTGTCTAAGTCTTTTGATATCCTGAGTGACCTGAATACGACTTGACATGAAACTCCTCAAGTCAAGCTTCTTGATCTCACTGCTATTTGACACATAAATAATGTTCCTGAATCTAACCAATCCATTTGTCGTGAGATGATACACCTCATCCCTATCACCTTCACCCTGTTGCAACCTATGCTTTAGTTGTTGGTACCTCTCATCATGCTAGCCTGCATGCAAGATCTGCTCCTGCAAATCTGTCCCATAAGAGCTCACAGTTGAAATATGATTCACCTACACTCTCCCACTAAGAACATCCACAACTCCTTGCCCTTAATGTACTTGATCTCAAAGTCAAAATCACTGAGGGTAGCCAACCATCTAGCTTGTTTAACATTCAGATTGGGTTGGTTAAATAAGTAACTTAGTCCACTATTATCACTCACTAGAAAAAATTTCCTGCCAAGGAGATACTGTCTCCACATATTCAATGCATGAATGGTAGCTACCAACTCAAGATCATGAGTCGCATATTTCTTCTCATGCTCATTCAATTTCCTTGATTCATAGCATACCACTTGTCCTTCCTACATCATGACTCCACCAAGTCCTTCCTTGAAATCATTTGTACAAACCACAAACTCCTTAGTCAGATCTGTGATCTTCAAAACCAGATAATTTGTAAGCAAATGCTTCAACTGCTTAAACTAGTTTCACACTCCTCAGTCCATTCAAACTTCTTCCCTTTTCTCTATAAATATGTGATAGGATAGCCAATCCTTGAGAAGGACTTGATTAACCGCCTGTAGTAACCTGCGAATTCCATGAATGATCTGACCTCGTCCACATTCCTAGCTAATTCCATGAATGATCTGACCTCGTCCACATTCCTAGCTAATTCCATGAATGATCTGACCTCGTCCACATTCCTAGGTGTTGGCCCCTCCATGATAGCTTTGATATTTTCGGGTCCACAACTATCCCTTCCTTGCAAACAACATGTCCCAAGTATTGAACCTGAGACTGAAAGAAACTGCACTTATTGAGCTTGGCATACAATTGATGCTCTCTCAACAATCTCAACATTGTTGCCAAGTGCATGACATGATCTTCCCCATTCTTGGAGTATATCATTATATAACCAATAAACACTATCAAAAACTTGTCTAAGTAAGGGCACGATACAATCTTCATCAAATACATGATGGTGGTTGGAGCATTAGTAAGACCAAAAGGAACCACCACAAACTCATAATGTCCACACCTTGCATGGAATGCAGTCTTGTAAAATTCTTCTTTTTTTATGTGCACCTGATGATATCCTGATCTCAAATCAATATTTTAAAACACTGCAGCTCCCTTCAGTTGATCAAACAAATCATCAATCTGCACAATGGATACCTGTTCTTGATAGTCAATTTATTTAGGTGGCTATAATCAATGCACAATCTGATATTACCATCCTTATTCTTTACAAATAATACTGGTGCACCCCAAGGCGGCACACTTGGCCTTATGTATCCTTTATCAAACATCTCCTTAAGTTGCAGCTTCAATTCCACCAACTCTGGAGTAATCATCCAATATGGTGCCTCAAATGTTGGAGTTGCTTCCGACATCAACTCAATATAAAATTCCACCTCTCTATGAAGAGGTAATTCTGGAATCGTTGCTGGAAACACATCCTGAAACTGTTACAATAACAAGATGCTTCCTCGGGACTTCATCATCCTCATATTCCTTCCCTTTGTCACTAGAAATATGAACTACAAACAATACACATCCCTTCGTGCAACTGTGTCTTGTTTACATAATTGTAACCATTCTCATTGATATAAGCTTCTTCTTTCCGTGCAAAATTCTCCTTTCCCCATCATCATTTAGGCACTCAATAGCCTTGTCATAACAGTCTAACTTGGTCCTATGAATGAACAACCAATCTATGTCCCAAAGCATACTGTATGATCTCAAAGGAAGCACATTTAGATACCTTGATGTAGGCATAAAATTAAGCTCAAATGGACGAGATCTCACCCAATGATGAACTCTTCTCTTGGTTCCTGTAGCCAGCTATCCCAACAATTATTCTGCATGCAATTATTTATTCAAACAACACTTATCCCTTAGGTCAGGACTGATATAACTGTAATTAGATCTAGGATCAATAAAAATGGAAACAACTTGATCATGGAGCTCACCTTCCATCTCATTAATGGATGCCTGATGACCTACCTGCCTGTTATCCACCGTTGCATAAATCCAAGGAATACTCTGACCAACATCTCCAACTATTTGTGCATCTTGAGAACTGTAAATCTGAGGCCTGCCACCCTAATGTGATGGACAAGCTCTCCAACAATTCTCTCCACCAAAAGTCTAACATCGTAAAGGATTTTTTCCATCGCCCTTGTTCTTCTCCTCAGGTTGAGACCCATGTCCTTTCTCAACTGCATTAAACTCCTTATAGGGTCCCACATTCTCCTTGTCACCTACATCCTAGGGTTTTCCTCACTTTTGAAGCCACTTCCCTTTAGTCTTCTCATAACCTTTCCAATCCTGCTTAGGCTTAGACTTGCACTTAGACTTATCACAACAATGCTTCAACTTCCCGATGACTTCCTCCAATGGCCAAGGCTCATCATACTCATTCTGATCCTTGAATGCTAATGGCAGTCCACTGATGAACCTTTGGAACTTTGTCTTTAATCCTTGAGGTAGGGAGCATACCTCAAGAACTGTAGAAACTTGGTTGTGTACTCTTCATCTCTCATGGAACCCATCTTGAGTTCATATAATTCCTTGACCTTTCCATCGTAATATCTCTCAAACAAGTACTTCTTCCTGAAGAGTCTTTTAAATTCATGCTAAGTCATCTCCTCTTCCCTGATGCCTCTAACACACTTCACATCCTCCCACCATATATCTGCTTTCCCTTTGAGACTGAATGTACCTATCTTGGCTTTCGTATTCTATGAATAATCATGCAATATGAAGAACCTCTTCATCCCAAATAGCCACCTTATGCATATTTTGATTTCTTCACTTCCCCATCAAAAGTAGGAGGCTTGGATTTCCTAAACTCATCTGGAAAGTATCATCTAAGGATGATGGAGGTAATGACAATGATGTCTCTCAGAATCAAAGTTGGAATAAAATCCATGAGTGCTAGCTTGCCTGTCAGGTGTATCCAACGATTTACCACCACTAACTATATAATCTTTGTCCATCATGTATCTCCTCTGAGGCCTGCTACCATATGCCCCATTTTTCTTTTCCCCCTGTCTATCTCCATTATTGTTTCCCAATTGTCCATGCTTCTACAAATACGTAAGGCTCTTAAGAATCACTACACTGGCTTCTGCTTGTTTTTCTTGAGCTCGAGCAACCCTTTCATGTGCCTCAATCAACCTGTTATTGTATGCCTTGCAACATTCTGCCTTCAAACTTCTCAGTGTATCTGTTAGATAAGGAGAATAGTCTTCTCCTTACTGCTCGATTGACCTTTCCTATTCCATTGATTTCACATTAGGCTTGTAAGGGGAGTCATGTGAACTGTAGTCCACCACTTTGTTCTTCATCTCTGATCTTTTATCTCCTATAAACATACCATGTCAAATAAATAAAAAAGAAGACATAATAAAATCATACCTCAATGTATCTCAATGGAGGTTATTGCATCTGCACAAGCCAATCCAAATTACGAGAATACAATATCACAAGCATATCAATTCTTACATAAATATCATAACCATACTGATAACAATGAATGCATAAAAAAACACATTTATCCCATCCAGTCCAAGTGTTTGAACCTGAAAGCTATGATAACACCCTGTAACGTCTCCTCCCAAATTTACCCACTTTGACAAGCTCTTCAGGGTAAACATGAGTTGAGTGTCATTGTGATATGACCCGACCTCCATGTTCTAGTTATGGAAGTGGGGCCTGTAAACCATAAGTAAACTCACATCCCTCAGGGACTACAGATCACTCAGGAGCGTACCAACCACCCTAGGTGATCAATTCCTGAGTTGGAACTCTTTTTCAATAGGTTTACTCCCCAACCGCACCCATAAGACTTAATGCATGTGGTTGGGAGGCTATAAAAGCACCCACAAGCCTGTCTCCATGCTATTATGATCTAAAATCCCTGGTTATGTGCATGGGGTCGTGAGATCTATGCCACTTTTTCATGATAGCCTCCAAACCACTACCTAGAATTGCCTGTAACTTTCCAAAATCATGACAATGGTGATAACCATGTTAAACATTCAAAGCTTGAGCAAGATCTTGAACTATACATGCCTAATACATGATAGACATTTTGTTAAACATATGATAAACATAGAAGCTACAAGTTGAGAATTGTCAAGAAGGTCCAATGCCCTCTCAAGGTAGTTGCAACAACATTTGTTAGCCCATGAATACAACAAGCATTCAATCATTTATCAAATCATGAACAAGAGCCATAATCAGAGCACATCATAGAACCATGCATATAACCAACATATAAGCAGAATATAAACCATGATAAATCAGCTATAACATCACATAATAACTAGTACATGTGCTCATAAATCACAATAGGGAAAGTAACATATATTAACATATGCAAAAGCCAACCAAGTCAAGGACTTCCACATACCACTTGACCATATATTGGGTTGAACCAAATCTCTCTTTTAGACAATCACCCCCATGCCATATTCTACGCATGAATATGGGATCATATGGGTTAAAAAAAATTAAACTAACCAGGGCTTCCAAAAGCCTAACCACCTCAACCCTTAACTATAGTGATTTCACCTAGCTAATCCATAAATTACTAACACCAAAACAAGCTTGGATGCCTACAACTTTCTTCACAACATCTAGAGGAATTTTTTTGTCCCCACCCATCAGTCAAGTTCCAAGAAAAATTCCATTTCCACCTTTGACCCTTGGGAATTTCCTGAGACCACTTCACCAAGATCCAAAGTCTACTGGCCGTCCAAAGCTTAAACCAACACAAGGCACCCACAACAACAAGGTTATCTAGGAAATGGCAAGGGAAGGCTAAAACCACTATCAATCCAGGCAAATCTCATGGCAATGATAGTAGAATAACCAAAGAACCACATGCAAGTGCCATGCATCCAGAAACCAGCAAGGAAATCACACATGTAACATGTTACCTACAAATTATCCTTCTTGTAGTTGTTGATCCAACCTTCTTTTCCATTGTCCTCCAATTCCTTGCATGTTCTTTGCTTGCTTTCTCCAATTCCAAGTGAATGTTAGGATGATCCAAGAGTGCTCTAAGTGCACACGAGTGTAAGAATATGGAAGATGAGAGGCAAAACTAAATGTGAGCCAATACAATTACATTCAACCACTTGTTAGCCCATTTATGTAGAATAGGTAATCCATCTCGGTCATATTGTTGTAATCGATCTAGTGACTCTTGAGCCTAACCATGACCATAAACACTTGCCTTACCCCTTAGGATCGTAACTTAGGCCCAAGCCTTTACCTCTACCCTCACCTTTTGATTCTTATACTATTGAATTGACTTTTGTGTCTTCTTTTTTACTTTTCCCTTTATTATAATAGTTTGAGTTTTAAAGTGTTTTCATATTTCTCAAGCTTATATGCCTCATGTTAGAGAGTTATTAGATATGTTTTATTTCGAAAGTTGTGAAATGTTTCTTTAATGCCTCTTTATCATTGATGTCTCATTTTCCTTCATTTTCCCTCTAATTTCCCTTGCATGCAAATTTGTGTCTCTTCGCCTTCATTTTCTCTTATTTTCCTTTATTTCCCATGATTAAATGGCAATTATTGTCTCTTTGCCTTTGCCAGTGCCTTTTCCAATTTCCATATTCATTAATAAACAACAAGTGATTCCCACTATAATGTTTTCCCAACATTCAACGTGGAATACGTGTCCCGTGACCTCGGTCTTGTTTTATTTACATGGAAAATCAACCAAGGGTTGTTACAATAAGTTATGTCTTCCTAAAGGTGATTGATTGTAGTTAATTAGAGAGGCTCACACCTCAAAAGTTGCAGAGTAATTTGGTGTAGGGAACACAATGGCCAAATTGTAGAGGTATGTGTATTGGCCTAGGATGGAAGATGAGGTAGCTAGGTTCATAAAAGGATGTATGCTTTGTTGTACCAACAACCCTACTAATAAGCAACAAGGTCTATACCTTCCCTTAATTATACCCACTCATCCTTGAGAAATAATTTCAATGTACTTTGTTGCAAGTTTACCACCAGCCAGGAAGGGACATGAACCCTATTCATGGTAGTTGACAACTTCAACGAGATGTGTGTTCTAATTCCATGTAAAAAGATCGTTATTGGGAAATAAGTAATGAAATTGTTCTTTGGACAAGTCTGGATGCACTTTGGGATATCAAGGAGCATTATTTTAGATAGGGACACAATATTTCTCAGTGCATTTTGTATTGCATTGTGGGAGAAGATGGACATGATTTTTAAGAGATCTACAACATTCCATCGAGAAAAAGGTGGGAAAATAGAAGTAGCCGATATGACTTTGGTGCAACTTTTTAAGGGACATAATAAGAAGCATTGGAATATTTGGGATAAAAATATGGCATATATATTGCACTCTTATAACATATCAATCCACACTTCTGCTCGCAAGTCCCCATTTGAAACTTGTTTTGGATATTTTCCAACTTCACCCTTAGATATTGCATATGGGAAAGAAGTAGGAGTGAGGGAGGATCTTACAGGGGATGCCTTAAGGGCAGAAAAAAAATGTTGAGAAGATCAGGCAAATCCATCTATAGGTATAAGTGATGTTATGGAAGTCACGAGAAAAATACAAGTTCAAGCATGATCAACGTAGAATAGTGAATTCCTTCAAGGTGAGAGACAGAGTATGGTTACAGTTGAACACAGAGAGCCTATAACGTTGTGGTAAGAAAATCAAGGCTCTGCGATATGTTACATTTAATATATTGGAGAAGGTAGGAGATAATGCCTATAGACTTAGTCTACCCCCATATATGTGCATTTACTCAGTGGTGAATGTAGAGAATATGAAACTCTATGAGTCTTTCGTGCCAAATCAGGAAGAGGAAGAAGCCCTACATTCTATGGAGGATTTGGCACTAGATGCCCGAGCACAGTTAACAAAGGATATCATTTTGTAGAAGAGGTCGAAAACTAGAAGATAGGGATAGCGTGACCTTTGGAAGATTGGTTTGAAAGGACAACTTATGGGCAAAGCTAAATAGTACACTCGAGAGAAGGTGGAGGAAAAATTTCTCACCACATTTAGTAGAAGATTTTGGGGACTAAAAGCTTCCCAGAAAGGGGAGGTACGATTAATGGATCATTATATTATTTTTCATCCATCTTCATTCTTTCAAAGTGGAAAATATGGATGAAACAACTCACATGACCGTTTTTACCAACACGTCCCAGTTTGACAAATTGGGGTTTGAAACCTTTTAGAAGTAGATTCAAGTGTCAAATGGTGTGTTTTTAGGGGTAAAAATTTGTCACTAGCGCAACACCCCCATAGAGTTATTTTCCATACATATACCTTTCTAACAACATAATAATTTCCTCAAATAGAGTTTGTTTGCAAAAGTCATAACACTCAGAAGTTTATTTTCTATTTAAACCACCATGATTCTAGAGGATGCCACATCAACCCCCATTATTCACGCAAAATGGGGTAATCATGTGATTACGATGAATAAGACTCTACAAGAGTTTATATTTGAACTCTAATTAAGAATTGAAGGTATCAAACCTAGCCACTAGTAGGCCATTAGGCTATGTTATAACCAGAACCACTGGGAGGAAAAAGGGTTGTATTCTATTCGAGTGCATCTTGTTCCATAGATGAGTAGAGTAGTCGAGAGTGGATAAGAAGAGAGAAAATAGAGAGAGTTTGTGCACTATAGATGGTCACAAGCCACAATCCTCACTTGTTTGTACTTGCATCCATTTCCATTCAGAGAAAGAGAGAGTGGGATGATTTCAACTTCCTGCAAGGTTTTCTCTTAAAAGGGTTTTCCATGTCATATCTTATGTTATTATGGTTTGTGTAATTGTTATATTTATTCTCTATCTTTTGAATAATTATAGTTTGCAAGCATATATAATAAATAGTAATTAAGGAATCCAAAAAATATAAGAATAAATTAACCCTTGTAGTGTATATTTCATATTTTCTAATATATTTTAGTAGATATGGTGTGACAAACTATCCAATGGAATATCCATGGCAATTCATAAATCAATACCACCTACTAGTTAAGTACGAGAAAGGAGCTACAAACAAGCTAGTTGACATACTTCCATGACCCACATTGAAGAATATCACAATATATAGAGTGATAATGCAACTTGAGCCTTTCACTCGCGAATTGTTCAGTGAATACTATGAAGAGATGGAAATTTTAGAGGAGTATGCAAGTAGTTGAAGGAGAGACTAATCATTGTTATGGAAGGGAATGAATGTCACCTTCGTGATACGCTATTTTACAAGTTTCACATACCTCAGGATATAATGCTTCATTTGATGAAGGAGCCTCACATTTTGAGGATTATTAGACATTTGGCATAACAAAAATATTTTCAAATTCGTATAGGTATGTGTACTAACCAAAGATATAAGGTCATGTTGCGAGATTTGTTATAGGTTGTGTTATTTGCAACACCAATAAAGCAACAAAAATCTTGAGCCTCAGTTGGAAGTTGTAATTATGGGATAGTTGTTTCCAATGAGCTATTATGTCACCAAACATAGTTTGTATGCAAAAGTCGGGCCCTCAAGAAGTCGATGTGCCAACTAACCACCTCAAGGCCTGAATTTTTTTTGGCACTTTATCTTGTATGGCTATGGTTTTGGGCCTCTAAGGCTATTTCTTTATGTTAAGAGGTCATTCGTTTAGCCTCGTGTAGTAGCTTTTGCAAATGCATGTAGTTGCGATCTCTCTCCCTTAAGAGATTGTTGCCACCATTCTAGCCAGTTTGTGTTCTATAGTATTATGTTATTTCACTTGTTAACAGAAGTTAGGTTTTCACTATATTACTATGCTTTCTCTTATACTTTTGTGTGTGAGTGTTTCATTTCCTTTCCTACCTTTCATTTCATTCCTTGTACAACCCAAATCATTGGTATCATAGTGATCTACTCTTTATTGTTTCTTGGTGCATGTCCATAAGGTTAAGGTATAGAGAGTTGGGTCTTGAGCTATTTTTACTTGGGAATGGTTGTTCTCACCAACCCAAATAGCCTCCCATGGTGGAAGAAAATAGATACGATGGAGTGGGAGATCCTATGAAGACATTGCTGGAGGAAGCACTTACATGACAGAGGAATGGGATGTTGGATAATTTTGCCCAGATCCTTCAATGATTTCCAACAATGGTCGAGGAACCTTCAATCGGTGGAAACTTCAGAGTTGTGGCACCCTTCAAGGTATAAGTTAACATTGATATCCTCTTATTTGAAGGGAAAATAACACCAAATAATATGGAGCAATAGCTAAATCTGTTAGAGGGCTATTACTTCGTCCAAAAATATTGTGACAATGAGAAGATCACCTTTATGCTCTTAAAATCCCTTTCCCGTGTCAAAGAATGGTAGGAAGGTTACTGGGAGAGACAAAATGAATATTAGTCTGATATTCAAGGTAGAACCCACTTGGGAATCTTTTTTGGTTTCCCTTGGGGAGGAATTCTACCTTGTATGGAACTATTATGATTAGTACATAAGATGGCCAACAATGTGACAAGAGAGAGACCAGATGATGTTGTAGTACACCAATATTTTTCATACCTTTGTACATCCAAACATGGATGTATTTCTTAGACATCTCCTCATTAAAAGTTGCTTATTAATATGTTGTCACAATTGATCAGAAATTTGAAGCAAAGAAATAAGTGAGAGTTCATGTCTACAAATACATTATAATGAGAACCTTGAAAAAGCACACTAAAATCACAAAACAAGGGACAAATCAAGAAGAACTAACCTCAATACAACTAGTCTAAGTCCTATTCAAAGAAGGGTGATGGGAAGTCAAAAAGGGCCACTAGAAAGAATTATGAGTTCCACAAAATCCCTCAACACAATGATGAATATCGCTTTAGACAATCATTATTGGTGGAGCTCAAAGAAAAGGAAATGCATTATGGCTATTATTCTAAATCAAAATAGTAAACAGAAAGTGGATCATCAATGTAAAATCCAGTGTTTCCACTGTGACTGCAATGATCCAACCAAAAGAGCCAGAGGAATCTGAAGAGGGGGAGCGCCTCTTCCATTCATATATGTGGGTGAAGGGGACCCCTTAACTTTTGATCATTAACAATATGATCTAGAATAACCTTATCTCAACTTAGGTCATCAAGAGATTGAAGTTGTTGAAATTGCCACAACCCCAACCATACACCATCGGTTGGTTGAGCCATGGATGAGGCATCTCTGTTAGGGAGAAATGATGCATGTCCTACAACATCGAGCCCTTCAAAGATGAGGTATTGTGTGATGTTGCCCCACTTGAAGTTTGTGATTCTCTTTTATGACAACCTTGTGTTTGGAAAAATCATGTTGTTGATGAGTCTTGTCCTTGTAGTGTCATTGTTACTATAGGAAGTCAAATTTGACAAGGTATAAAAGGTGGTTCCAACTATTGAAATTTCATTGATTTTAGCAAAACAATTTTGAAAGGTAATCTCCTATGCTACAAAATTTGTTCTCTTCATGGGTTGGTCAAAATAAGAAAGGAAAGTCGTTGCAACCACCACAGCCTCAGCACAAGGCCTCTCAAGAAAACATAAGTAAGTGGACAATATTATAGAGACATACAAAAATATCTTCTCTCCACCTGTGGGTTGCCTCTACACTACTAGGTCAAACCTCAATTGATCTTATACATGAGCCAAAATATATATGTTCTCTCTTGGAGAATGAGGAAATGAAGGGTCAAATTCATGAGCTCATCCAAAAGGGCCACATCTGACTGAGCTCCTCACCTTGCGAGAGTCTACTTATGTTCTTGAAGAAGAAGGACGAGACATGGAGATTAGGTCTTGATTTTAGATCCCCACACAAGATCATTATAAAAAATAGATACCCGGTCCCCTAGATTAACAATCTTCTTCATTAACTGAAAGGTGCTAAGTTCTTTAGTAAGATTGATCCAAAGCAGGTTGCCACTAAGTTCCAATTGAACAAATCAATGTATGGGAGACAACCATAAAATCTAAAGAAGGTCTTTTTGAGTGGTTTGTCATGCCCTAAAGCTTGAATAATGCTTCAATGACATTCATGAGGATGATGGAGATAAAGCAAATTTTTCCTAGTCAGAGTCACAACACAAATCATTCGAGAATTTGAAACACTGCCTTTGGTCTACACCAATCATCACCTTGTCAAAACTACAAAAAAATTGAGATTGAGACAAATGCCTCTGACTATGCTATCAATGCAGTCCTCACTCATCAATGACATCTAGTGACCGATCACAATGAAACACTACGATATTATCTAGATATATTCCACCTATGACAAGGAGATGTACTACATTATGTAAGCATATCAACAATGGAAGTAATATATTATTGAAAAGGAGACAATTATATACATTGATCATAGGCCTGAAATTCATGCAAACACAAGGAAAGCTATATAAAGATTTCCATAAAAAATGGTTCAGATACCTGCAACAATTCCACTTAAACATCAAATACAAGAAGGTTAGCGCCGTTGCAAACTGCCCTAATTGGCCCCTGGTTGCGCAATTAACCATAGTTCTTAGCTCATGCGGGAATGAGACCTCCAGGTGGCCATGATTACATAAGACTGACTCCAACTTTGCTTCCACATACTAGAAGTTGATTGCAAGAAAACAAGTTCCAGAAATCCACCTTTAGAATGCGCTCTTATGTTACCTTCACCGTCTTTGTGTTCCTTCAAGCGAGCATGCCAAGTTGATAGGGGAGGCAGATTATTGTCAGGCGGAAAGACACTTTGATGTGGAGAAGACAACCAAGGTACTTCAAAAGTATTTCTACTAACCAAAGCTTCGACAGGATGTCCACTAGTATATTAGATTGTGTATAACATGTGCCATTACTAAACTAGCCATCAAGAAGAAAGGGTTACACACTCCTATATCTACCCTAGACAAACCCTAGGAGTAAATATCCATGGATTACATGTCAGGTTTTCCCTCCACCAAGCATGGTAACGATTGTGTGTTTGTGGCTATCAACTAATTCTCCAAGACCATGCAAAATTAAGAGTATCACAGTTGAAGCCACTGTAAAACTCTTCTTTGACTGTGTTTGGGTTCATTTTGGGCTACCTCAAATCATTATTTTAGATAGGGACAACAAGTTCCTAAGTACCTTATGGTCTAGCCTATTTTCTCTTATGGATACCAAATTAACCAAATCGACCGCCTTTCAAACAAATGGGCAAATAAAAGTGGTCAACAAGATGGTTGTGCATGTCTTACACATGTACAACTCAAAGCATATGCATACATTGGACAAAAACCTTCCATATGTTCAACATAGCTATAATGAAGCCCTTCACAACTCTACTGGCCACAATCATTTTCATATGTGCTTGGCATTCCAACCATTGGCCCTATTTGATGTAATTATGCTCATTACATCTTCACGGGTATAATCTTCCCATGCTTAGGTCAAGGCAGATAGAGTTGTCAAATTAATGGAATGGATCTAATGCCTTAAAAAATGGGTTTGTGATATCCTATAGAAATCAAATGCCAAGTTCAAGTAGAAACATGACTAGCATAAGGTTCCACATAAGTTTTGGGTTGGTGATAAAGTGTGGTTGCATTTATAGAAAGAGTGCCTTATAGGCCCCCATAAGAAGCTTTGACCACTCTAATACAAGGTTCACACAATCACAATGGATTTTTGTGAAAATGATTTTGAATTGAATATTCCTCCCTTTCCTTGGCTTACACCTGGTATTTAATGTGGAGTTGCTTCAACTATATTTTTCACCTATGTTAGACACGTTGAGCAATTGGCACCCCATAGAACTCAATCCTGAATGCTTTGAATAGGCTATAGTGGATCATATCATGGACACTAAGATAAAGGATACCCGCTAGTGGTACATACAAGTCAAAGTAGGGTGGCTTCTTCACCAAGGAAAGTGGCTCTCAAAGAGCCAAATTCAACATAAGTTTGCCCATCTAATGAGAGAAATTGATGTAACGAATACCATTACTTCCTAAGGAGGGAGGACTAATCTAGATGGATATTAGTGGCCACCCACCTCTCCCACTAACTCAATGGTTCTATATGTTCTTGGCAATTTTTTTTATGGTTTTTTTTGTCCCAGACTTCTGAGGTCATTTTGAGGCCCTAAACGATGTTTATTGGCAATTAAGGGGGCCAAGGTTGCCATGGAATAACATGTCCCTAGCTAAAAGTTGTAGTCCTCAGATAGTTCTTAACAATGGGCTACTAAGCACCCCAAATGGATATTGTATGCAAAAGTTGCATCATTGAGACATTGGCGTACCGACTAACCACCTTGGCATTTGCAAACCTTTTGGCTCTTCATATTCTAGGGTTAGGGTTCTTTACTTATAAGGTTCTTTTTTTTTTTATGTTAAATGATCATTTTTTTTGCCTCTTGTAATAGTCTATGTGAATGCATGTAGTTTTCATGTCTCTTTCTTTAGAGATAGCTACCACCATTCTAGATAGTTTATGTTCTACAATATTATGTTATTTCATTTATTAATAAGAGCTGGGGTTTCACCATATCATTGTGCTCTCCATTATATTTCTATGTGTGTGTGTGTGTGTGTGTGTTCTTCATTTCCTTTCGAGCCTTTCATTTTGTTCGTTCATTTTGTGAAGAAGTCCATCTTTACACATTAAGTAGTTGAATTATTCTTCAATCATGTTTAGATACATGTTGGGTTTCCAAGATCCATCATATATGTTCAATATAGAAAGCTATTAGGTAGATTTTAGACAACACTTTGGGAGAAAACGGATACTAAGTCAAGGTATTCCATCAAATTTTATCCTCAACACAATGAAAAAATGGAACTTACCAACCAAACATCGGTATAGTTGTTAAGAGTGTATGATAGCAAACATCTAAGGTCTTGGGATGAGTAGTTGGTGTACATCCAATATTCAAATCAATGAGTACTTTATTCTTCCACCAAGAAATCACCTTTTGATAGTTTCTTTAGCTATTTACCCATCTCATTGTTAAAACTGTGCATGGATAGTAGAATGATAAACTAGAGTTGCAAATACATGAGAAAAAGGAAAAGACATTCGTGGACAAGATCAAGAAAATACTTTTGAAGGTACAAAAGTAACTTGAGAGAAGATAGCAACAATATAAAGCCAAAAATGATTGACACAAAGAAGATCATAAGTTTCATGTTGGAGATAAGGTGTGGTTTTAGCTCTATAAGAGAAATTATGAGGAGTGGAAAAGAAACTCAAGACACCTAGATACATACCTCTTGACATCATTGAGTAGGCAAACAAAAATGCTTTCACATTGAGTATGCTTCCTTGTATGAAAACTAACTCAATTGTGAATACATAGTATTTGAAGTTGTTCAAGCCCTCCATGTTGGATGGATAAGAGGACAATCTCCCCACTTTCATAGACCTTGCACCTCACACTATTGAAGAATTAAATGAACACACAATTCTACAATGAAAGAAACAGGTAACCTGTAGAGGATGACAAGAAATTTGGTAAATTTAACCTAGAGGGTAGACTCCAATAAAATAAAAATTGTATGAGAGGAACCAAATTGAAAGCAATTCCCCTCACTTGTCCCTCAAATCTTTTAGGGACCAAAATCCTCCCAATGGGGAAGTGTGATCCAAATTTGATCCACATGATAACAATCAACTATCAACTCAAGTTCTACGAGGATTGACATAGGAAAGGTTCAAGGTTGTTGACAAGGTAGGAGACAACATTGATGGTCTAAAGGGCTTGATGCCACATTGATTGGTGTCTACGCCGATGTTAATATAATACTATCCATGTAAACATGAGAAATGTAATCACTTGAAAGGGAAATGCATTAGAAAAAATTGAGAAAAAAGACAAAAATTAAATTATATTTTTAAAAATAGAACATGAAAAATTATTCCCTAAGTGCTTAATGAGAAAAGATAAAATAGGAGACATTAGGCTTGGGGAAGTTGAAGAGTTAGGGATGCTTTGGTTTCTAGCTAAACCCTCAGTTGAGTTATTCTCCTTTTTACTCTTGCACCGCAAAAGAAGAGGGGTTCTTTGGCTACGTGGGAGAGAAATTGGGCCCAAATTCCCTCGTGAAGACTAAAAATTGAGCAAGGAGCCTAAGGATAGTGTATCCTACACATTACCAAGAAATAAAGAGCCTCCACAAAGCTAATTAAATGTTGTATTTTTTATTTGGGTTTCTAGAGTAAATGTTGTGTTCTTGTGTGATGAATCTCTATTGTGTTATTTTCTATTTGTGAGTTATATGGAAGCTATTATGTATTTAGATTATTACTTATGTTTATTTTAATAGGTTGAAAATCCATTGTTAGTTGTAGTTATAAGGATATCCTTCATAGTTACATTCTCCATGGGAAAATGAAAAACACTCACAACTATTTAATTCCCACCATCAATTCTAATATGAGATAAGATATCTATGGTTTCTATTACAGGGATGTTGTATTATTCTAACTAATTTCCAATCCCATCATGCTTGTGACTATTGGAGAAAATAAACCCAGTGAACTAATGTATCTCTCTTGACAATAAGTTGTCCTTGGTGTTTGGTTGATCCCATATCAAGCTTGTTGCACTCTGAGAGGTCGTACACTATCTCTGACAATTGGTTGAGCCCACTCATCGGTCATATTTTTTCCCCATAGATTGTATATGGGTTGTACAAGCTACATGTGTTGTGAAAAAGGTTGCCTATTGTTTCCTAGGGTCACACCATGTCATCTTAGGTGTGTGAATTATTTGGAAACTTGCAATTTGTTTTAAGTGAGTGGAGTGACAATTCATGGCTCCACACGAAGAGCTAAATTGTTTAACATTACTCCTCTCTCATGTTTTCACCTTAAACATTACATTTCAATGCGGTGAACCATGAATTATTGGTATGGCTTGGGTGAAGGTCTATGAATGGTTATTATCTCAAATTTTTATCCAATATATGTCTTTAACAAATGGTAATTTCTGACATTATTTGCAATTATTTTATAAACCACAGTGTTTTTTAAATGCTATACATTTATTCAACCATGGCAACTCATGCATACATTATTCATTGGAGTAAAAGAAAATTGAAGCTGACGTGGAATTTTGTTACTATCGTGAATCTTGGAGGTGGGTTCACTTTAAATCCATTAAATGGCTATTGAGTTGAGTAGCAATTGTGA
The DNA here is from genome assembly GCA_000404065.3 of Pinus taeda. NCBI lineage: Eukaryota > Viridiplantae > Streptophyta > Pinopsida > Pinales > Pinaceae > Pinus > Pinus taeda. Next base: position 251,601 of record APFE030766929.1, on the reverse strand, counting down.
CCAACCCTTCATGTCAATACTATCCAAGAACAAGGGACCCAAGATATATTAACACTGTGTCTTGCAACCCAGTCTTAAAAATACTTACAAGAATTGTAGAATTATAGGAATTGCTTAAGGATTTGTGTTGGTGGATCAAAATCACTATAAACATATAATTTATAGATTAATTGAGGACAAATATACTAACACTGCGAAGTAAGAGGATTGGTAGACAATAAATGAAAATGCCATTTCCTTTATTTTCCTTATCTTGTCTATTTCAATTTTGATGAGTGTGTTGGGTTGGGGGGTAGGTGGGGAGGTGGACATGAAAGGATCTTTGGGATTGGCTTGGGAAGTTCCACCAATACAATTCTATGATGAACTTGAGATTTGACACAAGGAAGAAGTTACATGTTTTCAAGATGAAGGATGGTGGCAGGGTGATCATCCACCTTCATCAATACTCCACCAATACTCTTATATAACAATTAGAATACATTGGAGGTGAAGTGATGAATATTGAGAAATGCATTTGCTCACCTTGCAATCTACTTGAGTTTTTTGATAACCTTATTATTACCATTTGTAGGAGTATTAAGGTGGATAATATCGAGACAAATGAAGTTGATGTTTAGTTTTTCTAAGAAGAAACGAGAAAATGTCCTCCTAAATTCATCATAAACTTAAAATCTATGATGATAAGAAGATATGCCGAGAGAAATGAAAAATGTGGTGGGGGTCACCACAACATGAGCCCAATTTTTCAAACATAGTTTCAATAGTTATTTTTTATTTGCTATTGAGGTCATAGTTTTATTGTCATTTCAACCTTTTTGGTGTATTAAATGTTTTCAACCATACTTGTGCAATAAATTTGTTTGGTGTTATTTAAGTCAAGAACAAGGTAAATAATCAAGTCATCTTATAGCTTGATAAATAGGTTATAATAGAAGTTGACCATTGGGTTATAATATAGGTCGATAGTAACTATAACAACTATGTCACAAAAATGATCAAAAACTTGTTTATCGATTAATTTTTTTTTCTTGAAATGATAATATTTCATAAGAAATACTATGCAATTCACTTGGATATAATGGTGATAAACACGGAACAAACCATTTTGAAGAGGATATATGTCCTACTAATCCAAAGCAGGGAAAAGAGTAGAAGATATTGTGTAAAAGAGAGGAGTGAGTATCAACATTTATACCAAGATGGGGTTTTAAATATTCTTGATGTTAAGTGTTATTTTCCTTGCTTTAACTATTCTCTTTAGGATATTATAGGATAGCTTAGGTATGCCTCAAGACTAGGATGATGCATAGAGAATAGTTGCTAGTTACATCTAGGAAGTATTGAGACCACTGATATTGCGTAAGGGGTAATTAATGTTTGTCATTTCTTCACATATTCAAAATGGTGAAATTACGGTCCTTCCACATAGAGATAGCTCTTCTTAGAAACCCATGAAAAAAAACAATTGCCTAAAATTTGTATGATAATGAAAGTCGAGAAGTTTAAAGAACAATGAGTCTCTCGAATAAGCATTATAACACAAACAACTAGGAATATTATCATGCACTCATAGTAGCCCTATGTGCAACAAAGACACATAGGGTTGATGAAATTGTAGTGTTGACAAACTCTGAACTAATTTGTAAACAAATGTTAGGTGAATATAAGGTCAAGGACAAACCTCTTATATGATGTTTTATATACAAAATTTACAAGTTGAGGCAATGGATGGTGAAAAGAGTCTTTGTTAACATGATACTTTGGGTTGTGGGCTAATTTTGACTATGTACTAGCATAAAATGATTTTCAATAGAAGATGATTTAAAGAATACATGAAGTTGTGAAAGCTAAAGTGTATGGAACCATAGAAGTTTAAGAATGTGGAATCCTATGAGTCATCTTATAAGTCCCTTTTTCCTAGTCTCTCTGACCATCTATGCACTTTCCTAAAAGTACCTATGCTTGGAATAAGTGCAGTACGACTAACAGATTCTCTCATGTATTTTGGGTTATTCTATAATTGACACCACATCCTATATGTATGAGATCTACTACATAATAGAGGGACTGTGGTTATTCTAAGAATATTGAGAGTCAATTGTTGATGTCTTGTTATGAGTTTTGTGCATGAATTGTTGTGTAATGCTTAATCTAGTAATACACGATTACTATTTTGTTCGTGTCAATGTGTTTATAATTTATTTGGATGATGTGTATATTGCTATCTTTACCATGCATAATTTGTATTTTACTAGCTTGACTAAATGTGATTAAAGGATAACAATGGATTACACACCCCCCTTAAATCCTCAAAACTCCACACAATTGACATGACATATATTGTGCACACCTTGGTAAGACCTATTTCCTTAAGAAGGTTGAATACATTGACATGCTCTAATACATCAAACCAATGTTGGACACTCTATGTATTGTTGACATCTTTTCCTTATAGGGGGAAGAGGTCAACCTTATAGGGTCTGTTTCTGGAATCCCTCTACATTTTTAAAGAGGTGGTTTTCCTTTATTGATCACACTATTATATGCCTATAAATTGAATATTAAAGATCAAGAATTCAAAATATGCGCTTGTGAGTGGACCAGGTGTTTTTCAATGTAAATATTAAATTAATAAATTATATTCTCACAACATCATTCCACATGTTAATCCATAAACATTTGTGAGGAAACATATTTGAAGAAAATTCAAATAGATGGAAATAGAGAGCATTGGTCCATATATTAAAAGAACAAAAAAATGATATCATGCATTTGGAATCACAAGAGCATAGCAAAAAAAACCACGAAATTTCTACATTTTATTTGGAAGTTAAAGTTCCAAAATCACAAATGAAATGACTTCGCAAATTAAGCTCTTTGCAAGAGTCAAAAAATAATATACGAACTTGAAGTCTCAGAATAAAGTTAAGTGCCTAAAGCAAAGTCACAAAATCTTGTTACTTAATCATAAAATAAAATGCATTCACCACCTAAGGGACTAGGATTGGGGTCCTGTGGACCAATGTCAATGATAAAAGGTACTTAGGAAAAATAGAGAAACATTGTGAGGGATTGGATTTAGAAAATATGAGACGATTCAACAAATTCAAATTAATCCCAATATTGAGAAGGGAATAGGGCATTACTTAAAAAATAAACAAACACTCACAAAATTGCAAGAGAATTATAGGTGGAATGAACTCTCTTCTTCGACGTTGAAGAAGTGTCTATTTATATGGCTATAGGAAAGATCATTATCTACCGATGATTAACGATTTCATTTAATGGTTGGTGTAGCCATTATTCAATATGCTTTTTCATTTAAGGAATAGAGATGTATTTCTTTACTCGTAACTCAAATGTTTCTTCCTCAATTTCTTGTTCATCTTATTGTAGTTGTATGAGTGTAGATAATTGATCCTCATTGTCATTGACAAAAGTAGCCAACCGCTTCTTAATTTGAGCCTCTAGAAAGTCTATTAAGTTGTCAAACTCATAACCCAATGATGTTTTAATAATGTCTAATTCTTCTTTCAGTATATCCTAGGGAACCATTATGGAATCTTTGATCATTCAAGGACCTTAAACATATTCAACAACATTAATAGCTTTGAGAAAGGTGTTATTCCTACGATCATCAATACTCAATACTTACCATGGCATCTCATAACATTTTTATTCCAGCAAATCATCCAACTTTGATTTGCTTTATACTTTTTGGTCTTTGAGGGCCTTGCTAGGCTCTCTAGAATCCAGTTAGAGTGCTGACCTTATTTACAAAAGTAGACAACTAATTATTAACAAATTATTGATCAACTTTAAGATCCTTATTTAGATCTTAAATAGAAAAATTAATCCTTTGGGATAAATTCCTCAAATATAATGAAGTTTCACGCACTTCTTCAATGATTGCTAGTCACTTATTAATGTTCGTTGTGACATATGATCTAACATCATTCAATAGGTGTGCTCCTTTCCTAACTTTATGGGGTGTGTCGAGTATAGTAGTTGTGATCTTTGGTGCTTGTATAATGAATGGGGTCATAAAACAGTGGAGTGAGATTAAGGGATTCTTCAAGCTCATTTATACTCCTCTCTTAGCTTTAAGTTATTTGTTTCTTGGTCTATGACAAAGTGTGCTAGAGCTTCGCTTGTAGTTTGATGTAGCTTTAGGAGACCTATGGTTCCAACTCTGGAAACATCAACTTCAAATTTCCACTAGTTACTAATCTTCTTATTTTGAACCTCCACCTTTTCAAATCACAATCTCTTAGTAGACTTATCATACTGGGTATTTTGTATGGTTAATGTAACGATCCCGAGTGGATTTTCCATGTAAATAAATTAAACCAAGGTCATGGGACATATATTCCAAGCTGAGTGGAGGGAAAAACACTATAGTGGGCATCACTTGTGGTTTATTAATGGCCATGGAAATTGGCAAAGGCAATAAATGCAAATAAATATAAGAAATAAAGGAAAATAGGAGAAAAGGGAGACGAAGAGACACAAATATGCATGTAAGGGAAATTAGAGGAAAATAAAAGAAAAAGGAAAAAGGAAAGGAAGAGACTAAACATCGATGATAAAAAAAGTATGAGAGAAACAATTAACAACTTTTGCTTAGCTTTTGTCAGTTCCAGCTTTGATCACTTTAAAAAACAAAGCTCTAAGAGAAGAGAGAGGAAGCACCTGGACAATCAAGCAAAAGAAAACAAGGAATCACAAGGAAAGGTTGGAAAAGTAGCCAGAACAAGAGGATATTGCAAGTAACAAGTGTACGTGTCATTTCATTGCTGAGATTTGGATGCATGGTATATGCATGTGATTATTTAGTTGCTTTGTTTTCATTGGCATGGGATTTGCCTAGATTAATAGTGGTTTCGGCCTTGCCTTTCCATTTCCTGGATAACCATGGTGTCGAGGGTGCCCGGTTTAAGCTTTGGATGGCTAGTAGACTTTGGATCTTGATAAGGTGGTCTCAAGAAAATTCCCAAGGGTCAAGGGTGGAGATGGGCTTTCTCCTGGAACTCTTGATGGAGGGGTGGAGACAGGAAAATTCCTCTGGATATGGTGAAGAAAGTTGGAGGCATCCAAGCTTGTTTGGTGTTAGTGATTTCTAAACTGGTTTAGGTGAAATCACTTTGGTTGAGGGTTGAGGTGGTTTGGCCTTTGGAAGTCATGGTTGGTTTTATTTTAATTTAACCCATATGATCCCACATTCATCCTTGGAATATGGCATGGGGGTGATTGACTGAAAGAGAGTTTTGGTTAAGCCCAATCTATGATCAGGTGGTACGTGGAAGTCCCTGACTTGGTTGGCATTTTCATATGTTAATATGAGTTATTTTCTTATTGTGATCAATGAGCACATGTATTGGTTATTGTGTTGGTTTTATAATTGGTTTGTCATGGATTTATTTTGGTTAAATGTTGGTTATAGGCACAGTTAAATTATGTGTTCTTATTATGGATCTTGCTTAAGATCTGATGAGCTATTGAATGGTTATGTGAATGCATGGACTATCTAGTGTTGTTGCAATTAGTTCTTGACGAAGTTAAGGAGACAATGAACACATATGAATTCATGACCTGTAGATTATAATATTTACCACATGTTTGATGAAATTTTTATCACATGTCTAGCATTACTAGATAAGATCTGAGCCTAAGTATTAGTTATGCATACTTGTGTTTGTTTTAGACTTGATTCTGGAAAGTTTTGGGTAGTGGCTTGTAGGCTAGCCTCGAAAAGTGGCATTGATTTCACAACTGCAGTCTCTTAACTAAGAAATTCTAGCTATAGTTGCATGGAGGAAGGCGTGTCCATGCGGTTGGAACCTTCTAGCCACATGGAGGGCTTGGCATGCATGTGGCTGGGCTATTAGGTTTGTGAAAAAGAAAGTTACAGCCCAAGGCAAGCTCATCAACATATGTTGTCTAGTATTTGGATGAAGTGATGCTCTTGGGAGGTGTAAGTATGTTTTCAGTTGGTAGACCCCACTTCCACAATTGAAACTTGGATGTTGGGTCATGTCATAGTAACTCTCAACTCATGTTTACCCGGGAGAGCCTGTAAAAGTGGGGAAATGTGGAATGGGAGGTTACAGTTAAAAATTGGTCTTCAAAAGTGATCGGTTGGTCATCAACAATGTCCTCTATTAATTTTTGGGTTTCAACCATATGTGGCATAACCCAATTAGGCATTGCAATACTGTGAACCTCCATGTCATCAACTCCTCCTGCACTATGAGACCCTTTTTTACTAGAACTATTACTCTTGGATGAATTAATAATATGTGACTTCTCCAAAGTCACTTGGGGAGGTGGCTCCTCTCCATCTCCTCCACCATAGTGCCTTCCATTACTCTCTCCTCTAATCTGGATAATGTCTCTTCTCTTGTGACTAGAAGTGGAACTCGAGATGGCTTGTGGTGTTGAAGTCAGTTGAGCACTCATAGACATTTTACCTCTTTGTTTGGTTTTCCCTCTGACATTGGTGTTGGTTTCCTTGATTCCTTGTTTAGCAAGGATGGATACTTCCTTTTATTTGGAGGCTGATAGGGCTTTCTTTGCTTTCTTCAGAAATCCTTGTAAATAAGTTTCCATATCTAACTAAAATTAGATGCTTAAGAATATACCTTCAGGGTCAAATCCCTAGATGGGTTATGCTTCAATTGAAATTTAAAGAATTCAATTACTCGAAGAATTCTATTAAATGAACAAAATTTCTCATGGTGATCTCTCCAATGGTAAAAGATAAGGAGATGAATTGTTTTTTCTTTTCTCTTTCAAACAGAATTAACCATGGGTGGTATTGTCGATAAACTTTGCCAACAAAGTATCTATTGATCACGAACTTAGGGAGTAAGAAGGGTTTGTCTTGAAATCCATAAATTTTAACAAGAGTGTGGTCTTCCCTTTCCTCGTGTATCTCCTTTCCCCATAAGAAAGTCTATTCTTTAGTAGAAATCCTCTAAGGCTCCTCCCTCATAAATATTGAATTTGATAAAAACGAAATGGAGCATTATGCTTCCATACTATGGGATACTATAATTCTATTGGTTCTACCTCTGGATTTAGAATACTTTTATATGGTAATTCGTGGAAAGTATGGCATGAAATGAGAGCCATAACTAGATAAGCAGTCATGAAAATCTCTGAATCTTAAACTAACTGAAAAGAAATATCATTACAAATGACCTTCACCTAGTCGAAGATGACATCTCTCGTGAAGGATTAATACAACACATACAAAATTGATTTGGGAATAGTTAATATTTTTTCTTGTCCCATTACTTTTCCAAATAACTAGGGGAAATCTCTGTATGACTCAACAATTGTAGAGATACCAATAAAAGAGGTGTTAGGTGGGACTTGTGCCAAGTGTGAAAGAATTCCTAGGAGATATTCATCTCGTCACCCTGAGAATCGAGAAAAGCATAGGCTTCAGACAACTTGAGCTACGTGTTGGGCTCTCATAGCTTAAATATTTTCCTAAATACCTTGGGAGTTAGGAGAATTGGATTCTTATTAATGCCCAGCCTGATAGTTATGGTTGAAGTGATTGCCATAGAGATAAACCACTTTTCTGAAGTCAACACTTCAGTAACACATGTAGTGTTTGCCAGCCCTGTGGTCCAAATTTTGTTATTTTGTCTTTCTTCCAGGGCTAGATTCAAATACTACTTGTATACAGTGGACCAATGAAAACTCTAATCTTGGTGGGTGAGTGTATTTGTTGTATCCCCACAAAATACCTCCTTTCTTTGGGCAGCCATACGTACAATGTGCTTAGAGATGCATGAAAAATCAATGAAGTTTTAGTGGAGCTTAGTTGTTAAATCCTCGTTCTTTGGTGCAATTAATAAGATGTTACCTTCTATCATACCACTTCAATTGGGCCATGTGAAAGAACAATGGGAATTTAATGCCTATGGCTGCTCTCTACGTGAGGTGATGGGGAGTAATTCACATAGGATGATATGAAGCACTTGAAGAGTGATTCACACGATACCATATCAAGTGCTTGCTTTACCTCGAGGACCGAACTTCCCTCAATGAGCTTGCAATTAACCTTGAAATGGTAGATTTACTTAAATGATGGAAGTTAAGTTGATGAGGTGGCCTCTTGGCGTGTCACTTATGGAGAACTATCATGCATAAGAATCAATGTATGCAGAATGAATGGGCATGCAAATGTTTGCAACATGCAGAAGGTAAGGATGTATGAGTAGGATGTGTGGACGATTGATTGTGCCGGGGAACACATGGACAAAATCCTTTCGTACACCAAAATTGGCTAAGTATTGAGAGAGTGGAGAAGATGTATGTGGAGAAAAACTCGTGCATAGTGAGAACTTGTGTAGGATTTTCTCTGCATATGCACATAGGAAAACGGACTAAGTATGGAACTTGGTTGTAATGCATAAAATTTGGAACAACATTTAGCCACCACAATTCTAGCTATTTTGTATGACTGTAAATTGCAATGTTTTTCATTATTTGATTCATTAATAAAACTTTGTTTTCACCACAATACTCTTATTTCATTACTGTAGTCCTGTTTTCCTTGCAATACTGCATGTTCTTTTATTTCATTTTCAATCTAGTGTGTAGAAAAACACCACTACATGAATAATGTGTCACCCTCAAGGCCCCACCATATCAATTGTCACCCTAAAAGCCCCACCACATAAATCAAGGACCTCTTGAAAGCCCCACCACATAAATCAAGTGTCACCCTCAAAGCTTGATCAATCAATTACCACCTCGAGAGTCTCACTACATGAATTAAGTGTCGCCCTCAAGATCTCACCACATCAATCAAGTGACACATTATAAGCCCTACCACATCCATCAAATGGCACCCTTAAGGATCCACCATAGCAATTACCACCACACAATCAAGTATTTCCCTCAAGGCCTCACCACATCAATTATCATCCTAAAAGTCCCAACTTACAAATCAAGTGTCACCCTAAAAGTTGCATCACAACAATTGTAGCCCTAAAAGCCCCATCACATGAATCAAGTGTTGCCCTAAATTCCCACCACATGAATCAAGTGTTGTCCTCAGAGTTCTGCCACATCAATGAAGTGCCAACACCAATTGGATGAGAAAAAGGTATGCCTTCTTAAAGTTAGAAAAAGGTAATGACACAACATAATCCATAAAACACTTATTTTCCACTAAAACATGATTCTATTTATCATGAATATAATTTCATATGTTAATGCCCAAATTCAATTTTCAAATATAACCAGAGAAAATATTATTTCACACACCCCCCTACACCCACACAACATGCCTCACAAAAAGAGGAGGAGAGATAAGTATGCTTTATAGTAAGCAAGAAGTGAGAGGTTCAAAGAAAATAGGAATAAAGTATATGTATCTCCATAAACTTTAATAGAGAAATTAATGACCACATAGAAATCCCTTATCTTACCAACACCAATTTTATTTAAGTTGAATTTACCAATTTAATATTTAACTTGAATTTAAGTGGACTATAACGTGAAAATTAAATTATTAATTACAATAAAATAAATATACCATTATTTCACATACATACAAATTCATACAAATAGAGACGATTAAACATACTTATCTGAAAACTAATTCACTATTATATGTGAGAAAGACTACTCACTGACCACTATCTTAATTAACATAAAAATCATGTTAGATTAAAGCTTATTATCATATATTAACCTTAACCAACTATTAGGTTATGCGAAGACTAATTGTCAACCTTCTGAACTAAAATATTAGATTTCATAATTATTATATAATCAAAGCCAAAACACTAGAAACACATAAAACATAAATAAGAAAAGATACAACATAAATTTTCTTAGACGGCCACTCCTACTAGTCATCTGTCTCTAATGATACAGGATATTGAAGGTCCTCTTCTGCATGGTATACAGGCCTTGAATGCTTTGATAAAATCCAATCTGCTAAACTTGTTTCTCTGCGCATTCAGTCACCGGTGAAGAAAGGAGCATATAAAACCCTTGGAGCTTTAGGGTTTCCGGCAAAAAAACCTCCTGGGGGATATAGAGCCCTTTGAATTCTTACATCGGGCATATGGCAGAAGCAACAGCCGATGTTCCGTCTGCCCCTCCTCCATTTGCAGCTGTAACAGAAAGCGAGAGCGCGGAGGGTCTATCCAGAATTACTGAAGAAAAAAATGAGGGAACGGGATCACAGAAGTCCGAGGTGGTGAAGCCTTGGCATGTCTATACAGCGGAGCAGGCCCAGGAACTGAAGCGAACAGTGGTGGAATCCACCGACTCTGCGCTTCGATCGGCAAGGGACCAAGTTGGGGAGTTACAGGCGGTTTCTACTGTTCATTACAGAACAATGCTGGTAATTTCCACCTCCTCTCCACCCAGCCTGTAGAGTGGTGTTGACATATGCAAGATTAATTTCAGAAAACTTCCGAACCATTTGTGGTGGTCCAATCCTTGTTGTCATTGGATTAAGACACATTAGGAAAAAAGTGCATGTAGTCTGAGCAACAGCGGATTACATAATAGCTGATAACAATTTCAAGGGCTTAACAATAACCACGGGTTTCGAACGTTACAATCTAGATTCCATATGCCTCGTGAGATTTATAGTCTTGGTGTGCGTTGTGAAAACCTTTACCAACTGTCTACAACGACTGAAAGTTTAGCATATTGTCACACGATTGAAACTTCGCGAAGCTGAGTGGGGAAATCCTAGGGCTCATATTACCCATGACATTAGTTCGTTCTTCAACTTGGTAAAGCTGCTATATCTAATGTTTAAAGTAAAATGTAACAATAGGGAGACATAGGCAACGAGCCATATGCCAGGGTACCATTGTTGCTGTGGTCTATCGCATCACAGTGCAGACATTTCAAAGACAAACCCTCAAATTGGGCCCTATGTTGAAGCCCTATGTAGGTTTAGGGTTTTCTAGGGCACAAATTAGTTAGAGAAGATGACATTAGCCATTTTGGGGGCAAATCTAACCATGTAACATGCTAGATTTTGAGTGAGATGGCTCAATAAGGCTAAATTCAAACTTCTTTAGGTCCAATGTTCACTTAGAGGATTCCCTAGTTGAATTCAGCCCTACAAAATAGCCCTAGCAGGATGCCTTGAAGGACTTACAAAAATAAAAGGAACGAAAATATTGAAGCTTTTGTAGTTTTTGTTCAACACCAAGGATATCAGTGCCTATCCCTACTTGGGTGATGGAGTCTTTAGGGTTGAATTTCTGAGAAAATGATTTAATGCTTGGAGTAAGGGGGAAAACTTGTTTTTACTTGTACAAAACCTAGCTATCTTCTTAGTGAGGGAGAAATTAAATAGGGGAAGCTCTCTAGGAGGTCCTCTATGGATTTCAAGGAAGATAATTTTTTTTTTAACAATAACTGGTGAATCGGTAACTTTGGAGGATTGTTTTGGGCAAAATCTGTTGAAGTTTAGAGATTTTCTAGGTTGGTAACTACTTCCAATAGTTTCATCATTAGATTATATTGCATAACAATTATGTTAATTTTAGGTATGTTCTATGCTAAGAGCAATTTATTTCAATTTTCACAGTTAGCTCCATATCTTTTCCAGATTAGCAATCACATCAGCAACAAAGTAAACTGCAGATAGAGCATAAACATAAATCACCGAAGAACAAGCTAAGACAAGAGGACACAAGATGTGGCGCTAGCCAGGGACAAACCCCAATGTGGGGAAACCCTTAATAAATTCTTCTTCTATGCTTTTCAATAGTTTAGTAGAGAGAGAGAGATAGTACATTTACAACAGAAGTCAACACTTTGACTTATCTAGATATGAGCATAGATCATCTCCTATAATGATGATACATGAGATCAGTTGAATACATTCTGCTTCAACTAATTCTTCAAGGTGACGGCTTCACCTAGCATAGTGTTGCAGCTTGTACTCATGCTGCACCCGTCACTGTGTTGCACCTAGTCACTGAGCTGCTCCCATCTGCTCCCATCATCATGCTGCCCTTTACTAACATGCCCATCACGCTGCATCTTTCATCATCATGCTGTCTCATTCATCATCATGCTGCCCTTTACTAACATGCCCATCATGTTGCAACACTATACTTTTGTTGCTTCATTATACTGCCATATGTATATCAGCCTTAGCTGCTATGGCTTGTAGCCTAGCAAAGCAGCTAGGCTATGTTCTAGAATCCTTCAAGCATACTCAAGACTCAAAGGATATGCTGATTTAGGGCATCTTAGACCAACGTATAATGGCCTCCTAAAACAGTGAATAAGGGTTGCGTAATAAGAACTTTAGGACAACGTATGAGGGACACCTTCATACTGCGTATAGGTACTCCTCTTGACAGTCACAGGTCTCTTGTTTAACTGCGGCCAGATCTTGGCATGACTAGACTGAGTGCTATTGTAAGAGTACCGAAATACAAGCATATACATATATACACTGAGGCTGCTAGGAGACTGAACGCTGTTTATTATGATGCCAAAACAGTGCCTCTGTTTTTCTTATGTAAATACACAGTAATACATCCGTAATGCGTGATTTGTCTGTTCCTTAAACACCCGAGTTTATGATTGTACCTAAAGCCCAAACGAGGTGCAATCAAACCCTTTGCTGCGGCTCAGCTTCATGCGGAATTTCAGATGATTGTGGCTTCTCTTTATGACAACGGCTCTTTGTGGCTACATGCTTTGACTGCGGCTCTTGCGGCTACATCCTTTGATTGCAGCTCCTGCGGCTACATCCTTTGATTGCGTGAACAACTGTCTCCATTGACTGCGTTTAGATTTCCTCATAAGCCTGCGACTTAATGCGGCTAGGGCATCATTGCGGCTAGGGCATCACCTGTGGCTAAGGGCATCAACTACTGCGGCTAGGGCATCATCTACTTAGCCCAGCGCACTCTTAGTGTCTCTCTCCTTCACCAAAAATCCAAAGACATGGAGAGGAGGAGATCACATGAAGAGTGTGTGTCCCAAATGACTTCAAGTCCCCTCCTATTTATACTAAAACGTAGATGATGAATAGACATGACTTTTGGGCTTTGGAGTCTACTCAAGTTGCTGGCCGACTTGACAATTTGTCTTATAACACAAATAAATTCATAACTCCATGAATACTTCACAGAATCAGATGATCTTTAGATCAATCCTACACTTTTCGATGAGAGGGATCCAATAAAAATATCAGCTGCCATAAATAAGATGACCCACATGGAGGTTGGCCCTAGTTGCCAATTTTAACAAATTATAATTAAGCAATCCCACAAAAAATCTGGAACAATAGAACAATAATGCAAGTAAAAACAAAAAGAGATAGCCAAACAAAAGAGACACAAAAATTACCATGGGAAAAACCCAAACCAGGGGAAAAACCCAACAACCTTTTCTTAGAGAAGTTATCCATTCAACAAGAGATACAATCTGAGTTTTTCCAGTCAAATCAAATCAGACTGACCAAAAACCAAACCTAGGTCAAATTGTTCAAACTACCCTCAACAAGCCTTAGAAATTTGTCTTCCCTGCCTCAGAAATTCAACCTTCTTTGGACTCCGAGAATCTCGGTCCTGCTGCTCAGATATGCCCATAAAGTCGTCCTTCATAAGTGCCTTAGATTAGCCTTAGATTCTGTCCTTGTGATCTGAAATAAGCTTCATAACCCGTCCTTATTATGCCTCATATTGGTTCAAATTGATTCTCAGAAGTGATTTGATTGGATGCTCAAAGTGGAGGACAAATGCCAATAAATAGTGGTCAGATGTGTCGAATGGGTGTGACCCTTGGTTGGAGCCAATTTGACTTTATGTTGGGCCGACTTAACAAAATTTGGAGGCAAAATTTAAATTTAAAACTCAAAATTTCCTTTATTCGAAGTTGACTTGAAATATAGATTGTATTTGTCATTTTGGAGGGCTAATACACTGTAATGTCCCAAATCAGAATTTTTTGGAACAAGCACTTCATATAAAACTATCATGCATTTACCAAAAGGTTGCCATGTAAAACCCAAACCATAAATCTATAAATTGCACAAAATCTCATTAAAGATCACAACATGAGGAACAATGAGAAATGCAGTGACAAAATCCAGTTTATTATAGAAAATATATGGTAATACAACAACTAGGAATGGCCCTCCAAGATATATAATAATATTGAAACCGACCTCCAAACTGAACATGAAATCAATCACTACACCTGTGGATTTTGAATGAATCCACCAAGGGGAGATGGGTGCTTACCCAATCTCTCTATATTACCCGAGGGGTTTTGTCCTAGGGCTACCAATGGAGTAGAGAATCGGGTTCTCAATTTTTCATACAAGAAACAATATCAAAACCAAGATGATCTCCAATGGCCTCCTCCTCCTCTTTTATAGATCTGATGGACCCCTCTAGAACCTTCTATTTTATTGTTAATTTAATCATGGTGCACTTTTCCCTCTTTTTTTTTTTTAAATTAAAATACTTCATGTGTCCTTAGGTCATCAAAACTCACATCCAAAAATCCCATCATGTAGATCTTCTCATTCCGGTTCCAACGAGCTATTACACTAAGGTGTTCCATCAATTAATCTCCCTGGATTGCCACCTCGAGCATAATTAATTAAGCTATGCCCAATAATAATGCTGATTTTTTTGAAAGTTGTCGGAATGTAACAGAACAGAAGGCAAACTGTGTTGATGATGGAATATGCCAAGTGAATGCCATCAAATCCCATAAAAACTCGTCAAAACTCCATCGGGACCCTTGATGACATAAACCTGCTCCACTGACTTGGCCATCCCCTGTCCTGGAAATCCACCCTGACTGTTCTATGATGAAGAATAAAAATGGGGACATGACAGTCCTCCCGCCCCAAGATTGCTTGCCCTCTCAAGCAATCCGAATTTGTGGACCAATATGGTGGCCCAACGCAGTTGAGACCCAATGCCTGGATCCCATACAAACCACTGGTCCATGCCATGCCTCCAAGCTATCGAAACATGATTGGATCCTCCAATACCTAGATCCCATGTCCATCTTTGACTCAACCCGCTACTAGTAGATTCATCTGGATCCCAATGCCACCAAGAAGGAGCGCCAATGCTCCATGGCTCTGGCTGTGCTATAGCTCTAGTTGTGAATGTTGTCCTACCAACTTGTGTACCAGCTCATCACTTCCCTCCAATCCAACCTTGGGCGTCATTACCACTTTGCTTATGCAGGGAAAATGCTATAAAAACACTAGTGAACTGTTGATCCACCTCCCACTGCTCACTGAAACATATAGTAACCTCCTCATCTATGTGCCTGTGCTATACTATGCCCCAAGCTAAGGTTGATACTCCATCAAAAGGATACCAACTCATGATCCCTTGCCAATCTAAGACATGGACTTCGATGTAAGGAACAAGTCTACTATGTTGATGCTGGTCCATGCTGGGCTCATGCTGCACTACCTAGTTGGGCAGCCATATCCATCAAGAAAATCCTGCCTCTCTCCTTATAATAGGTACAAGTAGCCAAACTATGTTGCAAGCCCTGTCTATGTAATCTTGGAGAGGGTTGCTGCCTAAAAATGTTGCAGCTCGGCTAGTTGCCACTACACTTGTTTGCACCTCATCAATGGGTAGACCCAAAGATGGATGCATTGCCATATCCCTCGCCTAATAGGAAACTCCACGCTCTTCCAATCCACCAATCTCCTGCCAATTTGTCTTGTCATACTCCAGCATCTCCTGAGGACAACTGTCAGCGAACGTCGTCACCCTACCAGTTGTATGTACATCTGTCTGCTCCTTATTAACGACTAACCCCAAGGGTGGTTGCTCATCCTCCATCATCACGGGTTCAATATGAACTTCCAACTGGCTCTCCCAAAAAGGCTCATCATGCATACTGTGCGCCTCATCCTCCTTAGCTGAATAACGCTCCATCATATGCTGCTCATGCTAACTCATCACTGGTGACACACTATCTTGAATGTCTTTCCTAGGACCCACAGACTGCTCATCATATGAATCTGCCCTGATGTCAATGACTCGACATGACTCATGCTCCTCTATGTGCTTCTATGTTGAATCATCAGCCGCTCATCTCCTCCCTGATCTCTTTCCCACATGGGAACAATTAGCTGCTCCTCATACTCCTCTACCACACTTGGATGCATATCTGGGCTGCGGTCATCAACTCCATATGACTGCTCATGCTCATCTAAGGTATCATTGTATGAACCCATGGTCTCATCCAATGAAGAGTCCTTATCCTGGTAGACATAAAGAATATCTCCTTGCTCTACCGCTATCATCTCCTTAGTGTCACTCAAGCATGAGTGGTCAGGTCCCTAAGGTCCTTTGCAAATGAAGCAAAGTCTCTTCCTCCCCATCTCATTCTTGCTGCGTGAGCTCCCAAACCCGAGCTGCTCCTCCTCGGTCCATTGTCTCCTGAACAATGCAATGTTCTGCTCAACCAACCTCTCAGTTAGATCATAGGCAACAGGTGAGACAACTGCTCTGTCCTCCAAACAGACAACAATCGAGATTGCAACTCCCAATAGATGGCATCACTGCCTCTCATACATGAGGACAAGATGGACTGCATGTGTGCTATGGCTCTGTTAGGATGATGTTTCCTAATGCTGAAGAAGCATTGGAACATCTGCAAGATCAAACCATCATACTCTAGATCGAACATGACTTCATAAGTCCTAGTCACAGCCATAACTTCTAAAATCTCAAGCTTCTTCCCAAATGTAGGACCCGCACTGTTGTCTAAGTCCTGAAAAGTATCCAATATCAGCTTGAAAACTCTCCTCATAACATCAACATTGTAAGGATCTCTGGGGGCGGTTAGTCTCATGATGTGACTGAGACAAGATACAACTGAGAGTCTAACCCCTTCACAAGGTTCCTCCAAGAACTTGTGTTGTATGAGAGCAAGCATAGCTGGTTTTAGAGCCCAAATTAATTTCTTCCCTTTTAATTGACTCACTTTGGAAAGAAGGGCATCTAGTTCATAGAGTTTGAAGAGAATTTTCCATGTGACCCTCGTGTGCTTCAAATCTGTCCCAAGAGTATAAATCTTGTGCCTTATTTCCTGCCTTCTTTGCACATCTTTTGGTTGTTCTTTCTGAAGAATGGCATATCCCTGCTTGAGAAAGGTTTACTGTTTTGTTTTGGTTTTTGGTCCAGATTGCAGTCCATTGAGGTATTGTTGTGTTGATTTAAGAGGTGCTTCATATACTCCATTAGTAGAAATAAGACATCATCGCACAAGACATATATAACAATAATGCTGTCAAAACACCCTCTCAACAATACTCAGTGGCTACATACATACCAAACCTCTCAACTCACTAATGGCTAGAAAATTATATCAGTCTATAGTTTACAGAAGCATGAAGACACAATGTTCCACATTTTATGAATAATTATAACGCAAGTATAACTTAGAAATGATATATGGTAGAACCTAGAAAATATGAGCAAGTTGAATCATCATTAATGAGTCCAGAAGTCTTTACGTCTACCCATATTACGACTTCCATAACTTATTTGCTTGTGCTGGTGGCCATATTGACCCTCTCACTCTCAATCGCAGCTCAGAAGGTGTGTCTCGGAGACTGATTATGCGCACAACAAAGGTGACTTCTGTCCTAGTTCGATGCAAAATCTTTCAACTTAGCTTCAATTGGAAATGCGTTCTCCTCAACAATAAATGGAGAGAATGTGGTCCCTTTCTAAACTTGAATGGTGAGCTATAGTCAGCAGAATTATTCGGCCCCCTTGAGAGTTTGTCATACTAATTACGAAGCAATTACACCGCAATCATATTCTAGCTTCTGCAAAGCACAATACGAGCAATTCACACCAATGCTTGCTCAATCACAGAACAATACTAGACTGCTCGAATCCAAGGAAATCTTGGTGGTTCCCACAACAAGCGATGAATTAAACTTGGTTTGATTCATGCAGTAAATGTTAATCTTGGCTTTTAAAGGAACCATCCTTCACCGAAGCTAGCTTCAAGAATTGGCTGATTCATCCTTGGTCGGCTCCTTTTCCTTGACCGACTTGCTGCAACCACTGGAATCCCTGGCAAAATTATTTTGCCCCTATGATTTCTGTGTTTTCAATGTTAGGAACATGCCCAGAATCAATGGGAGCTTGGCCAAATCAATCGCGAAGGGATTCGACCTTTCAAATTAATCCCCACTGATGACTTTCGACTTCCACACTAGATTTGTACAATTTTGACAAATGAAAATCAACCTTCAAATTTGACTCCTCGTTTCTGAAACAAATTAGCTTCAAATCTTTGAGTAACTCCCGCTTTTAACTTTGCTGACTCTAGGAGAAATAAGCATAATCAACGCCCTTGGGAATTAATTAATCGACCTCCATTTTGACGGCAACTTCATAAAAGAAAATGCGGCTTCGTCACTACTATAATGTCCCTCTGCAATAATTTCTCAACTTTTAAAGGAATAATGTACTCCACTCTCATATATGCTAGCGATGTCAGTGGCATGTAAACTATTGAATCGTGACTGTTATCACTCCAAAATTTCTCTAGGGTTGTTATGAACGAAATGATAGAGGTAACCACAAACCTACTTTGGAGCTTAGGATCTAGCCTTCCTAATGCTCAGAGAGGGCTCTCTCTTTATAATTTAACTTTGTTTAGTTAATTGATTTTAGGCTAGTTATTATTGTACTTGGGTTTTGATATGGATTTGGTGGTGGAATTACTGACTTAGATGGATAGAGGGATGTCTTTTACCATTGGGCTGTGGGGTCAAGTGTCAAATAAACAAGACTGGATCAAGTTCTAAAAATAGTGTCTACAGGGCAAGGTAGCTGAGTTATTTCAGATCTTAAGGCTTGATGGTGAAGTGGTTTCAATTGGATTCAAAGAGCAATTAAGGGTTCCTTAGGCCAGATTATGAAAGAAGCGAAAGAGGTCAATTGGGATGGGAGAGCAATTAAGGATTCTCAGATCCGGATATCAGAAGAAAACATAAAAATGATTAACTGTTCAAGATAGAGTGTACTTAAACAAATTCTAAAATAAATTTTCAGTTAATTCATTCACTTTAGATAATATGCAAGTTCGTGAAATATATAAGAAGATAACAAATTTGACAAAAGAAAATACTTCACTATAATAGCTCAACACATGAATCCTGTAATGCAATCTCCTTATTACTCAGTCCAGTGTGTTGACTTGAAAAGTTGGTACATTAACCCTTAGGTTTCTAATCAATACAATTCTACAAATATCTAGCAATCCACACTCAATACTTCAAATTTTGAAGTATTTATACAAAAATAGTTTACAAAATATCCCAAACTGTCTTGGGAATTAGTCTAGGAGAAAGAAATATCTTCATGCAAGAAGATAAAGACAGATGTTCAACTGCTGTATGCTGTCCCTGTTTATTTGGTTGTGTTGTTTTTATGCTTTGATATTTTGTTGTTTATTCTCTGCCGTGCTGTTGATCTTCATGCTGACTGTTCTTTTTACTTTGCCTTTTCTCAACTGATACTCTTTACCTGATACTCTTTCATCTGGCTGGCTTGTTACTTTTCCTTTACTGTGCTTTTTCACTTTGACTGTGCATTTTTATCGCAAGTCATTTAACTTCTCCCAAATATTTGCATCTGGTAATTTGATATTTACCATTTTCCTGTAAATTTCATCTGCTTCTATATAATTAGCAAAAATGGGTCTGTTCACAAAAAGGTGTTTTACCTCATGCTGGAGGTAAAATAGGTTCTCAAATGTCTGATATAGAACCTTTCTAGTAGGCATCCCCTTCATAGAGGAAGTATTTACTTGATCCCTTGCATCTCTCTGATTCTTCTGTTGTAGTCTTCCTGTGGCATCAATTTGTCATTTATCACCAAGGGATTTGGCAGACCTTTCTTCAAGGTTCATCATCAAATTCCTCTTGGCGAGGACCCTTTTTACTTCTAGCATTGTGCCAGTCCTGTCAAGTATGTCCAGCTCCTACAACTCATATTTGTTTTTAGAGTTAAGGAAATGGATTATTCTAGTGGCTTCTTCTGTCATGTCTCCTAGTTCTGCCTTAACTCTCTGAATGGCTTCTGTAGCCTCTTTGACTAAGTCACTTTGTTCAAAGATGACTTGAATGGATGGCCAAATATCATATTGGCCCATAATTGTTCTTTGGCTTGGCCAAGTGGCTCCTTCAATGTTAGTTCTTTCTCTAAGATCTTCATCCTTTCAGTCAACCTGGTTGACTTTTGAACTTCTTCCTTGTGCATAATCTGTGCAAGCTTATTGTCATTCTCTAAACTTGTTATCTTTTCCTTAAGCTTGTTTATCTCTATGGTTTGAATGGACATGTCCTCCATTGCTTTGACCAACTTGCTTGCCTCATCACCTGGCTGGGCCGCTGCTGATGTCGAACCTGTTGCTAATGTAGATGTTGTTGCAGCTGGAAGTGTTGTGGCTAGTGGAGTTGTAGGAGCCAATGAAGCTACCAAGGTGGATGGTACCGCTGTAGTGAATGTTGGAATTGTAGTGGCAGTGACAGTCTCAAGGCTGGCTTGTTTCAGCTGTATTAAGCTGTCCAACTCCTCCTCCATCTCTTTCAACTGATCATTCAATTGGAGAATAAGGTCCATCTTCTTCTCCTGTTGTGTCTGGCTTTCAAGGACATCTTTTGTTTGTGGATGTTCTGAATGAGGCAATTTTAATTGCTTCTTTAAAGCAGCAATGTCCTCGTTCTTCTTCTTAATTAGTTTCTCTGTAGCCTTGACATCAATGGGATTATACCCAAGTTCAATTACCAAGTCTTCCAGTGACTTGATTCTGTTGTCCTTGTGCTGTGAAGAGGCCTTTTCCAGCTTGTACTGTGCAGTGATATTATCCAATGAACTTTGAAGTTTGTGTGTAGTCATAACTTTACTTGTCTTGGTGGAATAGATCATCTCACATGCCTGCTTGTGGAACCTCAATTTGGTCAATGGGGTGGACATCCCTGGCCAAAACCTCAAAATCTGTTTTCCTATTGTTTGTTGATGATCTTGGCTGCTGGACTGTAGGTTGCATGAATGTCATCTGCATTTTACTTGTTTTGATGTCAAAGGCTGACATTAATCTGCTTTGATTTGTAGGTGTCTGCTTGAAATATTGGGCATAAGTCTCAGCCTTCAATGTTTCATTCCTCAACTTAATTTGTTTATACCTATCTTTAATATCTCTCTTTATCCAGAAGCCTGGTGGATGAAGAGACTTCAATGCTGAGCTGTTTCTCAATAAGTTGAGTGTTTGATGTAGAGGGCTGATGTGTTTCTTGCTTCTTTCCAGCATTGTATCAGTGTTAGTGATTTCCACTGTTCCAATGATGTCTTCTTGTTCAGTTACAGGAATAAGCTTGGGCCTCTTCCTGTAACTTATCTCAAATTGTTCATCTGTGGTTTCCATGGCTGAACTAGAACCTTCTTCCCTGGTTCTCTTTGCATTTATGTCTTCATTTGCTGGAGTTTGTAAAAGAGGAGGAATATTCATTGGTTCTCCTAGGGCTAGAACCTACAGAAACCAACTAGTATCAATTTGCTTTTCCACTTCAATTAATGTATTCTCCACATCAATTACAGTACTGTCCATATCTATCAAAGTGTTTTCCAACCATTCAGACTGGTTGGCAAATCTCTCAATGTCTGGCCTAGGATGATGTATGAAAGGGCCCAATTTGACTTTGAGCCTTAGTTTATTTATGAATCCATGAGGGTCATATTGCCACATAAAACTATTCTTGAATTTCATCTGCTGTAGAATCTAATCGGCCTCTGGTCCAACTTCCTTATTATTACGAATAAAGGGGCCTAATTGATTTTCACTTTAAATTGAGTCTTCTTCTTGGCTAGGAAATTAACCTCATCAGAGTTTATAATCTGCCTAAAGTATTCTAATGCAAATATCCTCATGGGGAGGTATTTGGGCAGTTTGTAGGGAGCTAGTTGGCATCCGTATATCCTTATTTCTGTGTGGTTCTGGTACAGATACTAGTTTCCCGCTCTAATGTTCTTTGCCAACTGTAAAACTCTTTTGATTTCTTGACTGATTTTGGGCTGATGGCTATTGGTTAGCATATTCATAACTCGATGGACAAATGAATCAATGAAGTCTTTATAGGAAAAAATGGTGGAGAATTTTTGGATCAATGGTGTCCAGTAGATGACTGATCTTGGATTTCCTTTGGTGTCTAACTTTTGGAAGCTGACAGGAAATTTGTCTGACTAATAATATAAAAACATGTGAAACAATACAAATGAGTATTTGAAGACTCTCTCAGTTGGTAGTATGATGAATTGCTCATGCATTCTGTCTGCTATGAACTGAGCATAGTTATACATTGTAGTAGGAGGCTTGCCTGGGCAAAAGATGGAAAGGAAGGCAAGAACAACTTCATCCACATGTTCATCAGAGGTGTAGCCTAAAACGCAGGAGAACATGGTTATGATTTGTCTGCCTCTCGTAGAAAAAATGGTGGCAGCATATGGAGGAGTTTCTGTAGGAGTATGACACTCTTCTATGATGAAAGTTTGGAAAATTTGGGCTATCATGGGAAGGTCTAACTTGGTATAGAGGTCAAGCAAGCCTTCAATAGAAAGTGGGGTCTCACTTGGGCTTGGTTGGACTTGTAACATTTGGTTAATGGATTCTACAGTGATAGTGAATAAAACTTGCTGGTTAGGGGTGACAATGGCTTTTTGACTGGGAATGTAGCAAGCTTGGCAGAAGTGGATGATTTCTGGGAATGGGTGTACTTCTGGGAACAAATACTTGGGCAAGTTGGACTCCCAAAGGTGAATGCCGTCATTCTGGTTTAAAAACTTGTTTGTACTCCAGCAATTGAGTTTTCATAGGCAGGCAGGGGAAGTGTATCTTTTATTCGGAAGTCTTTGTCTGCTAATGCAAGGTGGTCGATATCCAGGTGAGGGGTTTGCAGAAGTCTTACATCTAGAGAGGTTTGGGAAGCCATAATTGGGATCACTGAATTGAATTAGGCTTTCAATGGTTTCAGGAGTGAGTTTTAGAAGCTATGGAACAATGGGAGGGTAATTACAGTCTGTAAAAGGGTTTGGGATGTACAAATAAGTTTCTCTTCAATTTCAGGAAGGTTTCTTAATTAATTCAATTAATTAACCACTTAATTACAACTGTGCGTTTTCAAATTCAAGGGCCTTTTTGGTTTTTTCCAAGAATACCTGGAAATTGGCAATTTGGTGTGCAGAGGGGTTCTGTGGTAACTGCAGAAGGTACTGAGGCTTCAATTGTCAATTGGCTACTTCAATTGGGTATCCGCAGTGTCTTTGGGCGGTAAAAGGTGGTCAATTTGGTGGCACAGAGGTTCAGGGTGTTGCAAACGGCTTAGCAGAGGTTTACAGTGAAAATGCAAGGAAAGAGCGAATTGGGGTTTTTTTAGCGTTTTAACTGATAATGGTCACATTTTGGCGCGGAAATTATTAAATGAACAATGGACAGTTTTTGGTTTAGGTGGGGAGGTGGTTTTGTGCGCCATCGCACCACTTTTGAAGGGCGGGTGTCATTTTTTGCGAGCACGCGATATATCCTGGTGCTGCCACATTACTGAATGGTGCCTGGCCAAAACTGCGAATCTCGCGTGCTCTCGAGCTGTTATCGGTCGGACGATGAATCCGCGCGATATGGCTGTACACTGTCAGATCTCAGGTTAGGAGATCAGAGGGATATTGCGCAGTTGAGTTGCACGGATGGAATTGGGAAAGTGGTTGGCGAGGCCCAGGGTTTAATTACAACAAATTGTAATTAATTAACCAATAATGTGAGGATTTTCAATATAATCAAATGGTTAATAAAGGTGGGGGCATGGGTTATGTGGCGGGGGTTTTTTAACTGCACCAAGGGTTGGTGGGTTAAAAAGGTTTGTCGGGAAATATAAAGTGGGGGATGTTAATTACATAATGTGGGGGCATATTAAATACAAACTTAGGATAAGGGGTTTTTGTGGATTTTTAAAGGGAAAAGGAAATTAATAATGGGGGAATGTGATATTTGTAATGGGGAATGGGTTTCACACTAGGGAAAAGGGGTTTTGGGAAGGGGGGATGATTTTTGAAGGGTAATTTCTAGGGAAATGTGTGAAACCAAGGGGTAAAGGCCAAAATGAGGAGAAAAGGGTGTTTATAAGAAATGAAGGGATAATGGGGAAATTAGTAAATAAGTATGTGGGGGTGTAGTGAAATGAGGGGCAATTAGTAAACAAGCTTGATGAATATCCTTTCTTTCTCACAATTCCTCCTGCACATGAAACATATGATTAAGCATGATAAATGTGGTTTTGACTTAGCAACCTTGTGCATTTGCAACATTTCTTCCACCTACCCTCTATATACCCTAACATTTTCTCTTTATTTTAATGGGTGCATTTGAGCTTGTAGATTTTTTATTCCTTTTTCTTTTGATAAGCAAACTATTTAATTCTCACCTTATAACTTCCAATGGCTCAGATTAAACTGGTGAGGTCATTTTTATTTTTTATCTAACTACTAATCTGCCAAGGTTAAACTATTTGGCTAGATCTATATTCTCTATCTATCAACATGAAATTTAAAGCATGAACGAGTCAAGATTAAGCTATTTGACTATCATGGATTGTGGTATTTTTGACAAGCTGCACACAATCTTATTTTACAAAGTAAAGCAAAAAGAGTGACATTTGAATTTGCACACTTTCACTATTTATTTTTATTTTCTTTTTGGGGTTCATATTTTTTACTTTTTTGATCTTTTTTCCTTTCTTTTTGTCCTTTGATTATTTTTTAGGACATACGCTCTTTACATTTTTTAATTTTTTTAATATGGAAAACATTTTGCAGAAGGCAAAAGTATATACAATATTACAAGACTAACCATAGCCAATTCAAAATTATGAATCCTATTATTATAATAGGACCCTAACAGTGGCTCCACATGGGGATGGCATTTCCTGGTGAAATGTCAAGAACTTTAAGATCTGTAGCCTTTGAAACTGTGACTTTGTTTGCCTTGTGACCGCTCTACTGTAATCTGCTTTATTCATACTTATGATGTGGACCTCTCAAAGGTCAGGGCCTTCTCTTCGGGCTTCAAACTTAAAAGATTATCATCCAATTCAATCTAAACTCTGCAATGTTATATACAATGAACAAAGTAAAATGGACTACTGTTAATCTGTGGATAAGTAGTGCTTCAACATTCTACCATTGACTGGTCTTCTTGGTAGATCTGCTCCATCTAACTGTCTCAAGAAAAATGCATTGTTACCTTTGTAACCATAAATGATGTAAGGGCCTTGCCATAGGAAATCAAATTTTCCATGTTTACCCTTCTCTTCCCTTCTAAAATCCCATTTGAGAACTTTATCACCTATGTAAAAATCATTAGCTTTGGTCTTTTTGTCAAAAATCTTATTGATTTTATCCTGGATCACTTGTGACTTGACATAGACTTCCTCTCTGGATTGCTGCAAGTGTATTGTCTGATTTATCCTCCTTTGGATATCATTTGGTTCTACTTGCAACTCTTGGATCATTCTCATCATTGGTACTCCTAAAGAGGAAGGAAAAACAACATCCATACCATATACTAGCTGATAAGGAGATGTACCAATGGACTTTTTGGTAGTTAGTTTGTTTGCACATAAGGCATTAACCAATTTTTTATTCTAGGCCTTCTTGTTGTCTTCTAGGAGTTTCTTGATGATATTAACCAGGCTTTTATTTGAGGATTTTGCATGTCCATTACCTTGAGGGTAATAGGCAGTGGAATGGCCAAGGGTAATGTGATATTTGTTACAAAAGTCTACCATTTTCTTGGATTTAAAAGCAGCTGCATTATCAATAATGAGCTTTTGTGGGCATCCAAATTTTGAAAGGATATTGGTTTCAAGGAATGAGATAATGACAGAGTCTATGGCTTATCTAGAAGGAATGGATTCTATCCATTTAGTAAAGTAATCAGTAGCTGTCAAAATCCATTTATGCTGGGCTGAGGAGGATGGGTGAATTTCCCCAATGAAATCTAAACCCCATTGTTGAAAAGGCATTTCTGTGGAGATGGGTTTGAGAGGTAGTGCTAAGAGTTTCCTTTTGCCCTCAAATATTTGGCACTTGTGAGAGGAGGTCACATGTTTCTTGACATCTGCAAAAAGGGTGGGCCAGTAAAAACCTGCCCTTAGGATCTTATCAGCAATTGTTTTCCAATACAGGTGTCCTCCACAATCTCCTGCATGAAATTCTTGCATAACTTTGTCAGCTCATCTTTTAATAAACAATTTAATAAAATGCCACCATTATCTTTCCAAAATAAAGCATTATCTATGATATAATATTACATTGATTTCATTTTCAAAAATCCACCTTTAGTTCTAGACAAACCAGGAGGAGCTTGTAAGTTTAGTAAAACAAATATGATATCTGCATACCAAGGTGAATCTGTGAAAGGTTCACTAATCTGTAGAGTTGCCATCTCTTCCTGATCATCTAGGGAATCAATGAAATTTATATCTAAGGCCTGACAGTTCGATTCAGCCATGAGTTTAGCCAAACCTTGGCCTTTGATAAGTTTTGTAGGTTTTATTTCTATGTCATACTCCAAAATAGTGGCAATCCATTTGCCTCTCTTTCCTTCAGGCCCATCCTGTGTCAGAATGTCCTTTACTACTGAATTTGGAACATAAGCTATGATGTGTGAATAGAAGATGTACACTCTAAAATCTTTAATAGCTTTTACTAAAGCAAGTGCTTGTTTTTCCATTATGTTGTACTTTAGTGTAGCATCTCTCAAAGATTTGCTGAAAAATGCAATAGGTTGCTCATAACCTTGATCATTTTTTTGCAACAAGACTGCTGCAATAGTATGTTCTGAAGCAAAAGAAAAAATTATAAAATCTTGTTGAAATCAGGACTTATGAGGACTGAGGTTTTAGTAAGGGCTTCTTTGATTGCCTCAAAAGACTGTTTAGCCTTTACTGTCCACTTAAGTGTTGAATCTTTCTTTAACATGTTATTTAGTTCTCTAATTAATTCTGCTAAGTTTGAAATGAATCTCCTAAGGAAATTTATTTTGCCTAAGAATGACTGTAATTCTTTGATGTTTCTAGGATGAGTGATGGTCAGGATTGCCTCTATTCTAGTTGGATCTATTCTAATTCCATCTTTGAATATTATGTGTCCCAAGAGTTTACCTTCTTCTAGACCAAAGAGTGTCGTTTTGGGATTTAAGGAAATACCAAATTTTTTGCATTTAATGAAAATTGTTCTTAGATGATCTAGATGTTCATTATCTGATTTGGAAAGCACTGTGATGTCATCTTGGTAAACAATTAGAAAGTCATGGATTTCTTTGGCAAAGGCTATGCCCATAGCTCTCTGGAATGTTGCTCCTGTATTCATCAATCCAAAAGGCATTTTCAAGTACATGAAAGTACCCTAGGGAGTGGTAAATCCAGTCTTTGCTTGGTCCTCTGGTTGAACTAAGATTTGGTTGTATCCAGAAAATCCATCAAGTAATGAAAGTCTAGATGAGCCTACTACCTTCTGAAGAATGTGGTCCATTTTTAGCAGAGGATAGTTGTATTTTAATGACACTTTGTTCAAATTTCTAAAATCAACACAGAGTTTGATTTCTCCTGTTTTCTTCCTAGTAGTGACTAAGTTAGAGACCCAATTTGAATATCTAATGGATGCTATGATCTATGTACCATACATCCTTTTTACTTCCTTTTCACTGAGTGGCATAAGAACTAGATTCATTCTCCTAAGCTTCTGTTTAAAAGGTTTATGATCTTCTTTGATGGGTATCTTATGTTGAATTATGCTGGTATCATAAGACTTAAGGTCTTCATAACTCCAGGCAAAGATATCTTGAAACTCTTTGAACAGATTTATGTATTTCAGTTGTTCACCTGGAGGTAATGCTTTGGATATTTTGATAAACTTAGGTTTTTCTTCAGTTCCTATGTTACATTCTTCTATGTTTACTCTTAAAGGCTCCATTTTTGGTTTCCTAGCTACATCATTTGAATCAAACAAATCTTCTAATGGGACTAATCCCTTAGGCAAAAAGTTATCTTTAAGGTTTAAAATTTCAGGATCATCATTCATTATTTCTTCTATTTCTACCTTTTCTAAGTTATCTATTTCTACATTAGTTAAATTAGTGGGTTTGCCCACATCTAAAGCATTTATATTTATCTCACTATCTATGTTATTATCTACTGTACAATTTGTATCTATATTACAGTTTTGTAACTCTCCTTCAACATTCATGAAATCATAAATTTGAGAATCTTGTGAAAAAATCTGCCAATATTTCAAATTGTCAGGTATAACAGGCCTATGTCTCACTTTTGCAGTGCACTGGTGGTTGGTCTGAAAAGGCAATTTGCAGGTACTAGCAAAAGTGGCCAAACTGTGAGCTTGCATATTTTGTTTTCTACGAATGGCAGCGAAATTAGTTTCCAGAAGGTCCTTAATCAAATCTAGGACAATTTCTCTATATTGGCCAAGTCTGAGGTTATTCACAGAGTATTCACCTTTGATTTGTTTTATAATCAATTCTGAGTCTCCCATGATAAAAACTCTCTTGGCTCCAAGTTTTCTAACCATTTGTAGTCCTAAGATTAGAGTTTCATATTCTGCCATGTTGTTTGTGCATTTAAAGTTTAATCTAAATGCATGACGTTCAGAATGATTATTTTCCATATTGTGAATCCAAACTCCTGCACCTGCTCCTAATCTATTCACAGAGCTATAAAAATCTAAATGCCATGGACACTCGTGAAAAATGTTTTCACTATCAGGTGCTTTGTATTTTTCTTCTACAACTGTAATTTCATTTTTGTCATTGAATTATACAAGATGAATGAATCCATATCAGAATGCATGGAGTATATGGGGAAATTTTGTGGTTTTTCTGCACTACTCACCATGTATTTCATCAATGTTTCTCTGTAAGGTTTCTTTTGTTGACCAAAAACAAATATGGTGGCATATGACATGTTCAACTGTAGAGATCCCTGTAATTTTGCTCCCCGATAACAACATTCCATACTTGGGTGGGATATCAGCAACTACTGTGTCCATCACAATACTCTTTGCTGGGCATTGGATTAGAGTCACACACAAATCTTTAATCAGGCCAATGCACTTGACTTGGCTAGAATCAAAGGAAAACAGGTCCTTGTATGGTCTGGCGATATCTAAGTTTAATCTCTCCATGATTGCTTTTGGCATTAAGTTATGGGATGTCCCTGAGTCTAGCATAACATTATGTAAGATTTTATCATGAACATTCAAGCTAATGTAGAAAGGAGGAATACCCCCTTGCTGATGTGTGCCATTTACTTTAGGACCAAACAATAACTCAAATTGATCCAGTGTGGAAAAAGTCGGGAAAAAATCGGGATTAAATCCCCAAAATGCGATTTTTTTGGCTGGCCGATTAAATCGGTCGATTTTTTGCGGGTTTTTCCTAGTTGAAAAAGTTGGGATTAAATCGAAAAAGTGGGGATTAAATCGGGACTTTTTCCAAAAAATCGTGAATGAGGTAGTTTCTTTAACGATTTCTTATTTTTATTTTTTGAAAAAATTGAGATTTTATTGAAAAAGTCGGGATTTTTTTAAAAATGAATATTTTTGTATTTTTGTATTTTATTTTATTTTAATTTTGTAGACTTTTCGCTGACTTTTTCAAAAAACTCTCGACTTTAATGATTTTTTCAACTTCTGGACCCTTGCCGATTTAATCCCGACTTCGACTTTTTCCACATTGGGTTGATCATCATTCAAGTTTACAACATCCTCTCCTTCACCTATATTTAATGTTTCAGTGATTTGTGCTCTATACAATTCATTTTTCACTAGTTCGGTCAAAGGAATTGATATTTTCAATTTTGCTATCTCAGTCTTAATGTTGAATGGCAATTGAGTTTTGCCTAATTGTATGAGATATTTCGTAGTAAATGTGGTCTGTGTATTTTTTGTTTGTTTGTTTGTTTTTTGGTTTTTGTTTCAGTACTTGGCAATTCAGTTTGTGTCTCAGGAGTTTTGCTTTGATTTCTCTTACTTGGAATGGCTGGAGTAACAGTTTCAGTTTGAGTTTCAGATGAAGTTATATCTACAATTTTTGGGCTGGAAGTCCCCTGAGTTCCCCTAGGGAGAATTTGTAGAACTTTGGTCATAGGAGCTTCTGTTATCTTTTTAGTTTGGGTTTGGATTGATTTCTTAGTGGGAATTTCAATATTATTTTTTCTTCTAAGGCTGTACTGTTTGGTGAACTTCATATATAGCTGATTCACAGTCTTGTTTGAAGTCAAAGGACTCTCCAGATTCTAATTGTAATCGTTGTAGCATGTACAATTCCTGTTCTTCTTGAGGAAGAAAAACAACATTTCGTTTTTGACCCCTAATAGATTTATCTGGGTATCCTTCTCTTCTTCATGGTTTTGTGCACCCTCAGCGTAGTTCTTCTGGAAAGGAGGTCTAATCTGCTGATCTGGTATAACATTTTTCAAGTGTTAGGACTCTTCCTAAAGTTGGGGTTTTTTTATTGGGGGTGGCTGTTGATTTTCCCATTGAGATTTTCTTTCTATGTTTTCTAATCTATCCATTATCCTTTCTACACTCTTAGCTAAACTATTTATTTTACTGTCTGAAGTGGAAGTTTCCTCTTTAATGACAACTCTCTTTTTATTTCTCATCCTAGCTTTCTTAGCTAATAAATTTGCTTCTACACTAACGTTACTTTGCATTTGCTCTAATGTTTCAGGGTTCCTTTCCCTCAACTGGTAAGACATATCAGTGTCAAAACCATTAAGGAATTTGGTGAGTGCTAGGTCTGGTGGAGGTTTAATATTACCAGGGATTGCATTGTAGATACTGTTGAACCTAGTACAATTATCCTGAACTGATTCATTAGGAACTCTTCTAATGTTATCATATTCAAATAGTATTTGCAGAGGGTTTTTCTTTCTTTCCCATCTATCAATAAACAATCTATGAAAAGTAGCTAAATTTGCAATATGATTAGCAGGTAAACCCGTTGAACCATTTCTTAACATCCCCTGTTAATGTTTGGGCAAACAACCTCATTTGTACATCACACTCGTCAATTTCATGCAACTCAAAATAGTCAGTCATTTTATTCACATGCTGATGGGCAGTGTACTGACCAGTAGCATCAATAAGAAAGATTTTGCTTTGATAATCTTGGGGCATGGCATGGAGTTGTGCTGGTAAGACCAAAGGTGCATATCTATTTGCCATGGCTGAGATTTTGATTTGACTAGGGGGCAAAGTAGTGGTGCTTGGAGAAGGACTTAAAATGGCTGGAGATGAACTAGATGAACATGAGGTGTTTGGTTGAAGAGGAAGTTGAGGAATGAATGGTTTAGGGGAATGAATTGTGGTGGATATTATAAGTGAGGTGGTAGTAAAAGAAGGTGTATTTACAGTATTTGAAGATTCTGTAGAAAGTTCAGAGGCAGCAGCAGTGAGGGCAACTAATTCAACTGATTGTTGAAGATAGGCATCATCTATATGGCTTATCAAGGTTGAGGTTAAAGCTTCTAGCTTATCAAAAGTATTCAAAACAAGTTGATCTAAATCTGGATGTATAGGCACCTTTTTTGACTCAATGAATTGAATAAAATTAGGGTCTATTACAGTTTCATGAATTGAATTTTCTGATTTGGTTCTAAACAAAGAAAGCTCAAATGACAGATCAAACTGAATATCCTCTAAACTTGATAATTCTTTGGGGAGTGAATTTGCCTTAACTAACTGACTACTACTTCCTTGAGTTTCTACCTTTTTTGGTTTTTTTAAAATTCTGTCAGGGTCATCAACTATTGTAGCAGGATTTGGATTTGGATTTGCCCTAGTATAGTGAGTCTTTTTAGGAGCTAGAATTTTAATTTTTTAATTGTTTTTTTGAAACTTTTTAACAACAACCCTAAAATGACCTTAAGGGGCAAAAGATGAGATTTAAGATTTCCTTAAGTTCTATCACATTGAGGATCAAGTTCCCCAATATGGTCACCAATATGTTATCACTCCAAAATTTCTCTAGAGTTGTTATGAAAGAAATGATAGAGGTAACCACAAACCTACTTTGGAGATTAGGATTTAGCCTTCCTAATGCTCGGAGAGGGCTTTTTCTTTATAATTTAACTTTGTTTAGTTAATTGATTTTAGGCCAGTTATGGTTGCACTTGGGTTTTGATTTGGATTTGGTGGTGGAATTACTGAATTAGATGGATAGCGGGATGTCTTTTACCATTGGGCTATGGGGTCAAGTGTCAAATAAACAGGACTGGATCAAGTTCTTAAAATAGTCTTTACAGGGCAAGGTAGCTGAGTTATTTCAGATCTTAAGGCTTGATGGTGTCCTATGGTGGCCCTAATCTGTTGTCTATCTAGCCCTTAAGAAGGGTCTTGTAGCATTGACAACATAGTGATAGGGTGCAACAATATGATATGATGGGATAATGTGCCTTTTACTTCTTTTTGATAATGCTTTGATAAGGAGCATAGCTCAGGCGTTCAAGCTCACTTTTAATGATGTAGCATTCGTTTATCCCTAAATGATGAGTTGACTTCTTGCACATTAGGGTTGGGACATGCAAGGGTTCATTATGTGATGGAACATCTAGTGCGCAGGAATCAAGTGATGGCTATTGAGGGGAGTAGAACTCATGCCAGGCTTTTTTCCATGCACTAATCAATGTCCCCACCATCTTTTGCATTTTGACTTTTCTTTTTCTTTTATTGTGGTCATCTTGTGCTTTTATCTTTATTTTAGATGCATTGACCTACATCGCAAAGCTTTTTGGCCCTGACTCAAGGAAGTGGATGTGATAGTGTGGAAAAAGTCTGCAAAAAATCAGGATTAAATCCTAAAATTGCGTTTTTTTCAACAAAATGATTTAATTTTCCGATTTTTTGCAGACTTTTTCAGAGACGAAAAAATCGCGATTTATTCGTTATATGCCCGATTTTATCAGGAGTCGACCGAAAAAGTCGACCATCTCTGCTGAATGTGGGATATGACAGTGGTGTTTAAGGGCTATCATATAGTGATTTGATAAGCAAAATTACCATGAGTTGCCACCACTGTTAGAGTTGTTATACAATGAATTTGACGAGGCAAATTTGCTGTGAGGAGGCTGAACAATAAGGGTTTTGGACAACTAATATTCAGTGTCTTGGAAGGGCCAAACCATTGTGAGTTGATGATATACTTTGATGCTGATTGTATAGTGATTTGGTGGTCAAATCCACTTGAGAAGTAGATCTGGTTAGGGCTGAGTATATTGTGTATTTTGGAGCAGCAAATACTCAGTGAGCAATTGATGGCAAATGAGGCAAAGGACCTGCCAGGTGTCAAGGACAAAAAATGCAGAAAGGGTTGATATAGATGGGCTACTTCAACAAGTAAGCTATATGTTTGTTCTTGTCTATTTCTCATTGGTTAGATTGCAAATTTGATGTTGCAGACTACAAGCCATAATGGACTGTGGATACTCTAGATGTTAAAAAAATAAATATAAATGAATATTTTTGTGTTTTTTTAATTTTGCCGACTTTTAAAAAAAGCTCCCGACTTTAACGAGTTTTTCAACTTTTGAACCCTTACCGATTTAATCCCGACTTCGACTTTTTCCACATTGGATGTGAGGGTGCCAATCACAATGAACCAATGATAACAAACTCGAAGGATGGATGTGAAATTAGGGGAATGATGAAGTTGAGGTAGATGGCAGCCCTTGTTATCTCCTCCAAGCTCTCCTTTGCTCTTTCTTCAAGCCTCTCATAAATCTGCTCTCAAAAACCTGTTATCTCCTCTGGTCTCTTCTCCTCTCTTTTCCAAAGCTCAAGTCAATGATGGTAGAATGAGGAAAAGGGAGGGGGAAGAGGCCTTTTAACCTCATCCTCCCTATCCCTAAACTAACCATTTACCATAGGTTCCATCGAAAGTGTGGTTGAGGAAAAACGAATTAAGAATGTTGGCTCCATGGGATGGTGTGTGCTCCTCTAGAGCTACGACATAGCCATGGTGGAACTGTTCTAGTTCCCATAAAGCCAAGAAGCGTATTTATTATCCCGAATTGCAGTTTTGATTTTCCGAAGCATGGTTTTGTTTGCGGTTCTGACCTCTAAGTTGACTGAGGGAGAGGCGGGATGGGAAGGCGGGGCATAATGATTACTGCAACATTGTCTATGCTGCAATTTTCCATTTAAAGCTCCGTAGGTGGCTTGAGAGGTGCCAATTTACAGCTAGAGAACAAGCTGGATTTTGACCTGAGAACTAGACTATTTATCACATTCTTTTACATAGGGTCATCATTGAGGAAGTACGCCATTTCTCTTTGAAAGTTTATTGTTGTTTTGTACACCCTCAAGAAGCTTTTGATTCCATCCCCCGGGAAGCTTTATTTTAGAGACTCAAAGATGTTGGCATCTCAAAGACCTTATTGTCAATTGTCATGCATTATATGAGTCTGTCCTTGGTCACCTATGGGAAGCACAACCTATCAAATTCTATCCAAAGTACTATGGTGGTCAAATAGAGTTGCCCCTTGCCCCCCACATTATTTTGGATCTACATTGAAAAGATGGAGTCCTTGATTGAACTAGTGTGGAAAAAGTCGCGGTAAAATCGGCAAAGTCCTATTTTTTGGCGATTTTTTCGAAAACGAAAAAATCGTGATGTTATTGAAAAAGTAGGAATTTTATCTGGAGTCCAACCAAAAAATCGTGAAGCCCTCTAGGGCTGCAGATAAGTGAGGGAAAAGGCCAAAAATCACACATTTTTCACTCCTCTTTGCTAGTTGTCCTTGTGGAGAGAGGAGGTGTTTGCCATTGCCCAAGGGGAGGAGATTTACTAGTTTTGTGGTGTGGATTTGGACATTTGTCCACTGCCCAACGTGAGAGACTCAAGGTGCTAATTGTTGAAGAATCTAGGGCAAATGTATTTAATGAGATTCTTCTTACATAACTATTTGTGAGGCATTTTTTTCTTTAGATTATTAACACAATCTTTTGCTCATTATCATTAGTGTGTTTTTTTTACTTCAACAAATAGCTATCAAAGCAAAGAGACAAGAGCACAAGATACATCATTTTGCCAGGGTCAAAACCTCTCCTTCTTGGACAGGGAAACCCGCACAAAATTCTTCTTATAGAAATTCCTATTGACGAGCATCAAGACCATGACCCTTGACCTATTCAGCTACTCCAGAGAAAAACACCAATCCTCTTCTTTGACACTGCTGAGGTCATCATCATTGCTGTAATACTGAAGCTGTCTTTACTATGCCACTGAGATCTTCATAACTGCTGTCACACTGTTGTTCCTTTAATGAAATCTTCATCTAGATCATGGTTGCTACTTCATTACTGAGATCTTCACCTTATCTTCTTCAGAATCATGATTATCATCATTGTCACTATGTAGAGATAATGACTGGCTGCATCTGCAAGTATGTTGAGAATATATCTCACAATGACTGCATTTGTATGCCGAGAATATATCTGCGTTTGCGTGACTGCGTTTATATGCTGACAATATATGACTGTGTTTTGTATGTCGAGAATATATCTCACAATATCTTTTCATCCACAAGTATGTCAAGAACATATCTCATAGTGACTGTGTTGAATACTATATGAAGGGACCGAGACAGTGATTGTGTTATACAAAATGCTGAGACAGTGATGTCATGGAGACGGTAATGCTGAGAGAGTATTATCACAAGGGTGTCGAGATAGAGTATTTCCTTCACCGAGACAGAGTACTGAGATTGTGGTGAGATTATCTTTATGTCAAGAGTATATGCTACTGTAATACCCATCGAATATCATCGAGTTCTTCTTCAATCGAAACCCTGTAACCTTGTCTTCATGTGAGATACCTGTACCTACTGCACCATCCGAAGTTTCAGAGATGTATCTGAAGATCCAAGTTCTGTGTCCACAAGATATCAGAGAAATCCGAGTTGCGTTGAGATTACATTGACTGCGTTTTGCCTTGAGACTGTGATCATAGAAATGCTGAGACAATGTTTCCTCCTTTCATCGAGACACAGTATCCATCGAATGCTGAGATGCTATACTTCACTGTACTCACCGAGACTTATAGAGGAGTTCGAGTTCTTGCCTTTCAATGCTGATCTTTAGTCATATATATATATATATATATATATATATATATAGTGATCATGTCTACCATATCAAGCCATTACTGTAGATAGTTGTGACACCAATTTTGAGTCGACTTGACATCTGTAAATGCGTTGAGGCTGACATGACTGCCTTTCTCATTGTTTAGTTGGCAGTCTTCTTCTTTGGAGGATGGCGCTTGTCTTGGACGACTACTTGACACTAGGTTGACCCATGTACATTACATAAATGCTCAAGAAGAGCTCTTTAACATGATTTTGACTCTTTGACTTTCCTAGACCTATTGGAATGAGCAAGAAACTCATTCATATAATTTACAAGAATAATGTTTCTTTTTCTTGACAAGTACAAAGATCAAAATTACATTGACAAATCCTGAACCTAGTTACACTTTTCTTCAACACCGATTTGCTGTTGTTAGATATGTATTTTAATTTCTCTCTCAGTCTTTGTTACACAAAGGGCTTCTTAAATTTTTTTATTAGTTTGTTTTTAGCTTATTTTTGATTAGAAATTTGAATCAAAACGTTGTCTAGAATCTAGATTGAATCAAAACTTCAAAATGTTTAGTTTGTTTACATGTTTCAAATTTCAAGAATAAAAAATTCAAACCCTTGTTTAGTGAATTTGAGTGTGTTCAAGTGAGTGAGAAAAGACATTTAAATTTTAAAATCAACAATTACATTTGTGTTTGCTTCTTATGTGATGGGCAATTTTTATTTTTTTCATATTTTTTTTTGTGCCCTAGGGTCAAATTCAAGTTCAAAGTTTCAAACAAAGCGTCGAGGAATTTGGACCCTATATGGGAATATGGTGAACCTGATTCTATACTCGAATGTAGGGGGTCAGTAAAATGTATTTGACTTGCAAGTTGTGTGGCAAGCATATGTCAGGGGGTGTCAACAGAGTAAAATTCCATCTGGGGCAAATTCTAGGGCAAAATATCGAACTTTGCCCAAATCCAACTCCATAAATCATTCGACAGACCATTAAATCAATGATGGATAAAGAGGAGGCAAAGACATCAAGGCATCTGTAAAAAGCTAACTTGTAGGGGCCTCAAGGATGGGGGGAAGTGAGAGTGGTTCTTCAGCATCACATTCCACACCCACATAGCCCAACTCCTCAACTCTCTCATCTTTTTTTGTTCTTAGAACCACACCTGGTGCACAACTTGGCATCAAATCGACACTTAAAAAAAGGAAAATGCAGAAGTTGATAGGTTGGTCAGTAAATGTCTTCTATGGAGTGATGTTCCTTTCAACATTGCCAAGGGCCCAAGACCAACCCACTCTACCAACGTATGTTTGATGTTGTTGCTATTGTTGGCATGGGGTACAAAGCCCCTACCTTTGCAAAGTTGAGAGGGCCTCTTCTTCAAAATGAAAAGGTTGATTGCATTGCTAGATTGAAGGAATTTAGGGCATCATGGGAACACAGTGGATGCACACTCATGTGAGATGATTGGACTAACAAGAAGGGTAGGACCCTTTTTAACTTCTTGGTTAGTTGTCCCAAGGGGACAATGTTTATGAAATCTGTTGATGCATCTGCAGACATTAAAGATGCACATTTATTATGTGAGTTGTTGGACATCTTCATTTAGGAAGTAGGTCCACAAAATGTTGTCCAAGTCATAACAGACAACGTTGCAAATTATGTTGCTATTGGCAGGTTGCTTATGGAAAGGTATCCTAACTTGTTTTGGACACCTTATGCTGCTCATTGTATTGACTTGATGTTGAAGGATATAGGTAAGGTTCCTCTTGTGAGGGGTATTGTTGAATCATTTTAATCATCCAGGAGCATAACAAAATTTACATATAATCATGCATCTGTTCTTAGCTTGATGAGAATATTCACGAACAACAAAGAGTTGGTGCTTCGTGCCATTACACTATTTGCCACTACTTTCGTATCTCTTCAATCTTTGTTGAATTCTATGTGGGATGTGAAGAGCATGTTTCTTTCACAAGATTGACATGCTTTATCTATTAGCCGCAAACCAGAGGGAGAGGGCATATGCAGACTAGTTTCATATGTTCAAAGCTTTTGGGCAGGAGTAGAGGAGGTGTGTGCCATTTCAATACCTTTGGTAAGTGTTATTCGGTTGGTTGATGCAGACAAGCCCGCAATGGGCTACTTGTATGAGGCCATCGATAGGGCTAAAGAAGCCATTCGTGTCTATTATGAAGATAAGGGAGACGAGGGGTTAGAGAAACAATAGTGCGTATGGAGAGTGATTGATGAGCGACGGAACAATACCCTCCATCCCCCCATTCATGCCGCAGGTATCTACCTCGACCCCACATTTTCTTACTCCCATGGTTTCAAATTTGATGCCGAGGTGATGGATGGATTCCTCACTTGTGTTGAGAGGATGGTGGCATCTAAGCAAGAACGTGAAGAAATTTCTAAAGAAATGGAGATATATAGGATGGCAGGTGGCACATTTGGTTTTACCATGGCTATAAAGAATAGGATGACCAAAATGCCAGGTAAGCTTCAGTTTGTTTCAACTTTCAAATTTCATAATTCATTGTCTCTCATAATTTGCTTCAAGTTTAGGATTTCAATGTTTTAACCTTTTTTCTTTTGTTATATGTATGTTTCTCATTTTCCTTTTCTTGTAGATGATTGGTGGACATGCTATGGTGGCAGAGTACCCTATCTCCAAAAGCTTGCTGTTCAAGTGCTTAGCCAAACATGCAGTTCCTTTGGGTGTGAGCGCAACTGGAGTGTATTTGAAAAAATACATAATAAAAACTGCAATAGGTAAAAAAATTTCGAATTAAATTTTTGAATTCATTTTAATTTTTTAATATTTTAATTTTCTAAGTACTAATTTACAATCTATGACCCTAATACAGATTGGAGTCCCAACGCCTCAATGAGATGGTCTACGTCTACTACATTTTCCGATTGCGGGTGAGACAACTTCAGAAAAACCTTGATGTGGAGACCATCTCATTGGACAATATTGATACCAAAGTTGCATGGAGGGTTGAGACTGAGAGGCCTATCATGGACTCGATCCCTGATTGGTTAGAAGTGGATCCAGAGGCACTAGAGGCAGAGGAGGTAGTAGTTGCCGGGGAGGGAGAGCTAGAGGCAGAGGAGGAGGAGCAGGGTCAAGTGGCAGAGCAGGAGGAGGATGAGGAGGAGGTGACACCATCTAGGATGGGCAACAACAGAGGACAAAGGCCACCTCTTTTTTTTACTTCTAGAGGACGACAAAGTCCATTTGTTGCCCTAGGGGCAGGGCCTTCTTCCTCTAGAGGAAAGGGCAAAGCCATTCCCTATTCCCCGTAAAAGGGCAGAGGATCTCAATGAATGATTACTTATGACAAGTAGATGACTCATGATATACATTTATTATATTTTTTGTTGATATTTTGACTCTTGAGAGTTGAAACTGAGTCAGGATTCAAGATTCAGGAATTGATTCACTATTTTGATACGTGATGTATTACTAGACTTCATATACATATTATATATTAGATTTCTTTTCGTGTTTATGTGGAAATGCATTTATTTGATGTTGTGGATATTTTTTTTAATTTTGTCGATTTTTTCAAAAACCTCCCTACTTTAACGACTTTTTCAATTTCTGGACCCTTGCTGATTTATTCTCGAGGTCGACTTTTTCCACATTGGATTGAACACATCCAAGATGATGATGGTTGCCTTATTTACCAAATCTTGATATCTATCCCATTGTTTGTGGATGATGTGGTCCTTCTAGCCTCATCCCCAGACAAATTGTAGA
Source organism: Pinus taeda (assembly GCA_000404065.3). Taxonomy (NCBI): domain Eukaryota; kingdom Viridiplantae; phylum Streptophyta; class Pinopsida; order Pinales; family Pinaceae; genus Pinus; species Pinus taeda. The sequence continues at coordinate 211,587 of APFE030766929.1, read as the reverse complement.
GATTGATGGGTGCCCTGGCCCTTTTATGTGATCTTTGTCAGTTGACGGTCAACTTGGATAAAATGAAGGTCATGATTTTTAACACATTGAAGAAGATTTTCTCCGACCCCCCTGAACAAGTAGTGAAATCTCCCATGAATCTCATCATAAATGGGGCTGAGAAATATGTTAAACAGATTGCTGTACAATGTATTACTAGTGGTTTGTACAAAGTCGACATGGCAAACTGTATAGGGTTAATGTGGTTTGAAATAAATATTTTCCTCAGCAACATATTTAACTGCATGAGTTTTTGAAATTTGGGGAGTTTGGGGATGTCTTTCCTTCCAAATTTACATGGAATGACAAACAATATATTCAAAATTTGATAATTCTAATTAAAATACAAAAAATAAACAAAAAACATCTAGCAATTTTTAAAATTAACTTATAATTTATGCATACCCATTCCATTCATGATTCCATAATTATTAAAATAAAAAACTAAAGCTAAAATGAACATTTATTTATTTAACTATAAAAGTGAATAGGAGCATAGTTAAAAATGGCTAATTGCCCAAAACAATATTGAATATGTACTAATATAATCTAGAGTAGCAAAATACTCAAAATATGTTCTCAATTTCAATTTAGATATTCTCTTTGGAGGTGAGTTTGACAAATTTATTTTCTTTGTTCGCTAAGACATCCTGGACAGTTTTGTTGGTTCTCTTTTATGCCTAGGATATCCAAACTAGTTCTCTTGCCTTTGAATGCAGTGAAATGAATGAAATGACACAACACCTTTTTTACTTAAAAAACTAGGGCTTTGTGTTTTTGTTTTGTTTTAGTGTTTTTCTTATTAATTTATTTTTAGTAGTCATCCCGTTTTGGCTCAAACTTTTACTAATTAGGTGCTAAAACATTTTTGTAGGCTTGTTTTTGTGCATGTATGGGGCTCATCAGGCCATGATGCATTTAGGCATCACATGGCTTGTTGAATAACTTCTTTTCCCTCCTCGAGAAGATGATAATGTCTAGATGTTTTGCTTTCTATCGAGGAGTGTCTTAATGTTCATCGATGATTCAATACACATGGAGTTGGGAACTTTGTGAATAGCCTCAATGTTCAGAATGCTTGTCATAGCCAAATGTGGACATTTCCTAATTGTCCATGTTACCCACCAACAGTGGGTGACCCCTATAGGATAAAATTTTCTCCTAGATTGTCTTCAACCGGCAGCCAACAACGCCACCAGATAGCTCAATGTGCCACCATTCTCCACCACCTGAGCCAACTATTATGTGCCCTCGCCCATCTGTTATGATTGTATGTTTGAAGGTGGGCCTTCCAACCCCGAAGGTATGGATTTCATTATGTAGTTAGGTATATTTGCTTGCTTTTCTTGGACACATTTGGTTATGGTTTAGTGGCGGGGATTCGGCAGAAAGAATGGGCTTGGTTTGTACTCTTGTTCCCCTGTCCCAACTTGGTGGTTAATCTTGTATCCTTGTCTCGTGGGATCTCCTCTATTGGCTACTAGCTTTAGGTTTGGCACTGCATGGGAAACCCTGATTTTGGTTGCGTGGTCCCTCTTACTGTCATCATATATCTCACTCCCCTCCGCTCATTATAACCCCTTTTCACATTTTTCCCATCCAGGTCCACATTTGTCCATTGGGTCCACAAGTAGTTAGCCTCCCCCTCCCCTTGTCCACACTTTGGGTTAGTCCTAGAACAATGTTGCAGAGGTTGATATAGCTAAAAAGAAAGTTAAAAGCATAATCTGGCCACTAAACAAGAAATGTACTACATAATGCAAAGGTTCGTCAGGACATAAGAATTTAGCACATGGACAAAATGCAAGCATGAGCTCTACCACCTATCATTATGGCCATCACCCTGGTTCCTAGGGCCCCCATGTGTGCCCCTTGTATCATTAATGAACCCATGATTGTCCCAACCCATGGAGGGCGATGAATGTCCCAACCTTAAGGGGGGAATCACTGCTACATCACACACATCATGCTCTCATCTCTTGGAGCCTTGAGCAGTTGAAAGAAATAAAAATCAATAAATGGCAAAAGGCATATGAAGAAGGGTGGAAAAACAAAGGCCGAGGTAACTCATGTACCGCGATTACTCCCTCCTACATCCATACACCCAATGTGTGGGCTTCCCTCATCATATCTACCCTTGTACCATGGCATGTGGCTTGGAGCTTTCCTTGTTGCCCCACTTCATTCCGCCATCATTTCACATGACACTTGCCATTTGACGGATACACCATGGACTTGTTACTCCCTTAGAGGTTGAAACCACCTAATAGGGTCCTTTATTAACCTCTCTCTTGAGCTTGGTGACACCTGTACACTCTAAAGCCCATTTGGAAGGGCATGCTGCTATGAAGTGTCCAATTTTGTCCCTGATTAACAAGCTTATTTACTCAATTGCGTTAATGAAATTTTGTACTAGAAGCTGAGAAGACGCATTGGATTTTATACAGTATTGCAGGTGGGTTAGGTTGCAAGAAACGGGGAAACGGGTACGAGTTTCTGAAACGGGAAGCGATACGAAACACGACCTCCCCAAATTTTGGAAACGGGGAAACGCGAATATATATATATATATATA